>JANFAB010000133.1:0-141231 GCA_024613165.1 Pisolithus albus
GATACTGCCCTCACCGGTGTACTTCCTGATGCTTCCGCACGACGGGCAGGCGGAATCGCGTAGCTTGACGTCCTCTTCGGCGTAGGAATGACGACAGCTGGAGGGTGTTTCATTATAAACGCTAGGAGAGATCATACTGTGAACTTTACCAAAAGGCTGATTTTTGGGCTTCGCGGCTGAAGATCCTGACGGGCGTGGAGTGCCGTCGATGGCAACAGACGTGCGGCGTTTTTTTGTTGCAGGTGGCTCATCCTCAGGCTCGCCTTCGGTACCGGGAGACTCATCTCTTCGTCGGGGGATCTTTCGTGCGCGGGATGGATTTCGGCGTGCGGGGGTGTTTGTGGTGGCTGCCGTCTTGGAGCGCCTGGTGGTCGATGGTGCGCGACGACGAGAGGCTTGCGTACATCCAATTTTCCTCGCCTTACATGGGTCACAAGCCCCGCTATCGGCACTGCGTGTGCAGACCACCTTCCTCGAAATACAAGTCCCGCATGAGTCGGGATTCGGGGGTGGGGTGGTTCGAGCGGAAAATTGAGCGCGGCCATACTTTGACCCCGTTGCAGCGTCGGGCCGTCCCCTAGTAGACCTACCAGACCTACCAATGCTATCATCCCTTTCTTCTTCTACATCGGCCGTGTGCATGCGTGAGCGAGAGCGTCCCCGTGTATCTGAGCGGCGGGTGGTCGATTGTGATCGTGCCCGTTTCTTCGACCGTCCACGGGCTGGCTTCACTTCGTCGTCATTGTCATCCACCAGTTCGTCTACCTCGGGTACTTCACTCTCCCCTTCGTCATCCAGTGTCGGGATTATTGGATGGTCCGCGGTAACGGGCACCTCGCCGTCTCCTTCCTTCTGCTTCCCTTTACGACTCGATGTACCGGTTTGACCTCGTTCAGCCGATGATGAGGTCCCGTGGTGGAGCGACAGATCCCTGCGATCGTTATTGGACCGTCGGTCGACGGCGAGTAACCATGGATGACCTGCAATGAGGTCGGCAGTGGGGAAGAGCACATTTTTCCAGTCTGGGAACGGATGCGTGGGGGAACCGATCCTTTCAGACCAGTGCAAGAACTTGTCGACGCCGATTAGCAAGTGCGGGATACTGTCCGTCATATTGATGATCGGCCTCACGGAGTCCTGAGTGGGTCGGACAAAGGACGTAAGACATGCAGTAGATGAGAAATGTACCCACGTACCAGTTCACCCGTGATGGCCTTCACCGCTTCCTTCCAACATTTCAGTCTTTCCGCCTCCGTAAGATTCATTGTAGAAACTACGCATCGGTCGAAAATTTGGAGGATGCGCTCGACGGACTTCTGGAGTTCTGGCGATTTTTGGACAGACATTGTCGTAGGAGGTTGGATGCGACGTTCGTTTGGGGATAAGTGGGTGGGATATGCAGTTGCGGCGGCGTGAGTTAACAGAGCATTGTGGAAGACGCGGATGTGACGTTGCGCTTTAGCAAGATATTCCCACGCATTGACGGCATCAGGGTTATATATCTGCGTACAGTGGACGTCAACTACAACAAACATTTCCATTGCGTGATAGAGTGTAGGATGTGTATACGCTCTTGGTTAGCATGCTAAGTGTAGCTAGGTAAACTCTTACAGACCTATAATACCCCTGTCACGATATGGCATGTTTCTCACTTATTCACGTCTATGCCGTGGAGCGTTTAATATAGCCTACCCTCCCTTGTATGCATGGATAGATTTTGAGGATTGTTTCCCATGCCCTCTGTTGCCTGTTTGGAGATGCATACTGATCACATATATCGTATGTAGGCGTTTTATAGAGCCCCATATCCGTCATAGGGTTTCCACGGAAAGTCTGGGTCTGCTGGAGGCAAATCTTAACATGCGAGCGTTAGATCGATGGTGCCGCATTGCGGTCTTTGCCCATGAATTGTGTAGGTCTATGACATATCGCGGCTGAGCCTTCCAGGATTGCATTATCTGGTCCGAGAATGTTGGACAGGCAATCCGTGATTTTTACTCCATCATATCAAGCCGACGCTGAGGCCGTCCAATAATGCAATTATCTTGTCTCATCTGCTCGACATGCCTGTCATGGGTTATACTGACTTATTAATTGCTGTCCGCCTTGCATTACCTCTAAGGTGGGCCTGTCCAAGAGTTCTGTTGTCCTAACTTCCGACATGTACGAGCCTGTCTATGAGTTGCTTCAACACGGGAGGGCTTGTTCAAGAGTTGTGGCGTCCTAATGTTCCTGTCTGACAGGCCCGTCCATGGGTTGCGCTATTCATCATTATATCGCGGCCTCGTGAGTTATGCCCCATCATCGGGCAGTATATCGCGGGAGGGCCCGTCCGTGAGTTGAAACGTCCAATCTCATCTCATGGACAGGCCCGTCCATGTGTTTTGTCACGGGCCAGTATATCATGGGGCGGCCCGTCCATGAGTTGTGTCATTCGGCGCCATATCGCGGGAGGGCCCGTCCATGAGTTGTGTCATTGGGTGCCATATCGCGGGAGGGCCCGTCCATGAGTTGCACAGTCCAATCTCATCTCATGGACAGGCCCGTCCATGAGTTGTGTCATTGGGTGCCATATCGCGGGAGGGCCCGTCCATGAGTTGCGCAGTCCAATCTCATCTCATGGACGGGCCCGTCCATGTGTTGTGTCACGGGCCAGTATATCATGGGGCGGCCCGTCCATGAGTTGCGCAGTCCGGCATCATCTCATGGACAGGCCCGTCCATGTGTTGTGTCACGGGCCAGTATATCATGGCGCGGCCCGTCCATGTGTTGTGTCATTGGGCACCATATCGGGGAGGGCCCGTCCATGAGTTGCGCAGTCCAATCTCATCTCATGGACAGGCCCGTCCATATGTTGTGTCATGGGCCAGTATATCATGGCATGGCCCGTCCATGAGTTGTGCAGTCCGGCATCATCTCATGGACAGGCCCGTCCATGTGTTGTGTCACGGGCCAGTATATCATGGGGCGGCCCGTCCATGAGTTGCGCAGTCCGGCATCATCTCATGGACAGGCCCGTCCATGTGTTGTGTCACGGGCCAGTATATCATGGCGCGGCCCGTCCATGTGTTGTGTCATTGGGCACCATATCGGGGAGGGCCCGTCCATGAGTTGCGCAGTCCAATCTCATCTCATGGACAGGCCCGTCCATATGTTGTGTCATGGGCCAGTATATCATGGCATGGCCCGTCCATGAGTTGTGCAGTCCGGCATCATCTCATGGACAGGCCCGTCCATGTGTTGTGTCACGGGCCAGTATATCATGGGGCGGCCCGTCCATGAGTTGCGCAGTCCGGCATCATCTCATGGACAGGCCCGTCCATGTGTTGTGTCACGGGCCAGTATATCATGGCGCGGCCCGTCCATGTGTTGTGTCATTGGGCACCATATCGGGGAGGGCCCGTCCATGAGTTGCGCAGTCCAATCTTATCTCATGGACAGGCCCGTCCATATGTTGTGTCATTGGGCACCGTATCGCGGGAGGGCCCATCCATGAGTTGCGCAGTCCGGCATCATCTCATGGACAGGCCCGTCCATATGTTGTGTCATGGGCCAGTATATCGCGGGAGGGCCCGTCCATGAGTTGAAGTGTCCAGTCTCATCTCATGGACAGGCCCGTCCATGTGTTGTGTCATTGGGCAGTATATCGCGGGAGGGCCCGTCCATGAGTTGCGCAGTCCAATCTCATCTCATGGACGGGCCCGTCCATATGCTGTGTCACGGGCCAGTATATCATGGCATGGCCCGTCCATGAGTTGTGCAGTCCGGCATCATCTCATGGACAGGCCCGTCCATGTGTTGTGTCACGGGCCAGTATATCATGGCGCGGCCCGTCCATGTGTTGTGTCATTGGGCACCATATCGGGGGAGGGCCCGTCCATGAGTTGCGCAGTCCAATCTTATCTCATGGACAGGCCCGTCCATATGTTGTGTCATTGGGCACCGTATCGCGGGAGGGCCCGTCCATGAGCTGCGCAGTCCGGCATCATCTCATGGACAGGCCCGTCCATATGTTGTGTCATGGGCCAGTATATCGCGGGAGGGCCCGTCCATGAGTTGAAGTGTCCAGTCTCATCTCATGGACAGGCCCGTCCATGTGTTGTGTCATTGGGCAGTATATCGCGGGAGGGCCCGTCCATGAGTTGCGCAGTCCAATCTCATCTCATGGACAGGCCCGTCCATATGTTGTGTCATGGGCCAGTATATCATGGCATGGCCCGTCCATGAGTTGTGCAGTCCGGCATCATCTCATGGACAGGCCCGTCCATGTGTTGTGTCACGGGCCAGTATATCATGGCGCGGCCCGTCCATTTGTTGTGTCATTGGGCACCATATCGCGGGAGGGCCCGTCCATGGGTTGAAGTGTCCAGTCTCATCTCATGGACAGGCCCGTCCATATGTTGTGTCATTGGGCACCGTATCGCGGGAGGGCCCGTCCACGGGCCCGCTCATATGTTGGGTCCTATCTAATTGCTGGGCCCGCCCTTGTGGTGTACTCATTCACTCCTTCCCTTGATGACAGGCCCGTCCTTATGTTCCAGTATACCCCCAATCTCGGGCCCATTCACAAGTGGTGGCATATATTCCACATTCCCGTTGCGGGCCCACTCATATGCTACTACCACTCTTCACACTCGGGCCCACTCATGTGTCACATTATATAAATTTAGACGGGCCCGCCTCGGGCTGTACATAGGTGATGGCATTTTGGCGCGCGGGCTACTCATTTGTTGCGACTACTTGTGACTGCCATATGTGGACCATGGCTCGTAGCATCTGCGCTACATTCCTTATCGCTCGTTCAGACGCTCCGTCTGTTTGTGGATGGAACACCATCGACATTAGGAGTTTTGCTCCCAACATTCTGTGCGTTTCGCGCCAGAAAGTCGACGTGAACTTCGCGTCTCGATCTGAGACTATCGTCTCTGGTAGTCCGTGTAGTCGGACGACTTCCCATATGAACATCCCCGTGAGCTCTGACGCTCGTATCGTCGTAGTCACCGGTACTAGGTGTACCATCGACGTTAGACAGCACAGGACCACCCACAGGTAGTCGTGCCCGTCGCTTGGTGGGAAAGGTCCCACAAAGTCCATTGCTATCGACCCCCAGGGTCTTCTCGGCACAGGCAGACTGTGCAATAGACCCTTCAGTCGCTGATTGTCGTTCTTTGTCGTCTGACATATCGGACATGTTCGACAAAACTTGTCCACCTCCCAGCTGCGCTTCGGCCACCAATACCATCTGCGGATATAATCCGCTGTCCTCTGGGATCCAAAATGTCCCAGCGTCCTGTGCGCTTGATCGATTACCCTGGCAATAGTATCATCGCCGTTGTACTTTGCATGGGGAAGGCATAGCACCTTCTCTCCTCCACGATTTCTCGTGTATAGAAGGCCATCTTCCCCTTCGAACTGAGGATAGTGTGACGGCTGTGCCATCACTTTTGCGAGTACAGGATCGCTTCTATATCCTGTGCGGATAGCATTCAGGAAGCCTGGTGCTTCTCCAAATGTTATTGGGGAGGCTTTAGAGGCCTCGGCAGATTCGAGTATTGTAGGGTCTTCCTCCACACTTGCGCTAGGGGATTCCTTGTTACTCTGATCTGCGGCTGAGGCCATCTCTTTAGCCTCTTCATATCTTTTCTCGACCTTTTCCTTCAACCGGCTACTCTTCCGAGGGGTACTTCCCTCTCTCATCGCTGATAACTTCAGCTCTCGCCACCTGTCTTGAGGGAGGTCGTCCCCCTCTGGGTCCAAACGTATATCTGTGTCGGCCCATTCGACTTCATCATCGGAGGCTACGTCCCCTCCTTCTTGCTCGTAGTAACGAGAAAGGCAATCCGCTACGCGGTTCTCCGTGCCTTTTGCATAGACGATGTTTGCATCGAATTGTGACATGTAGTCCAACCAGCAGACTTGTCGACTCAACAGTTTTCGTTGGGTTTTGAGGTACCCCAACGCCTCATGATCGGTGACGATCGTAAACTTGAAGCCAAGGAGTTTATCCTCCCATTTCAAGAGTGCTTCGATTATTGCGAGAGTTTCTCGCTTGAATGTTCAATAATTCTGTTGAGCATCACTCAACTTCTTCGACATAAATCCTGCTGGTCGGCAGGTTTTCCAGTCGGGCCCCTGCCCGTATAACGCACCCACTCCATAGAGTGATGCATCACACACGAGCCATATTGGCTCTTCTTTTCATGGATCAATAGGCCGCAGGATCGGATACTTGCACACAAGATCCTTGATCACTTGGAAGCACCTGTCATGGATTTCCCTCCACTGAAACGGATGTTCATTCCGTTGTATACCAGTCAGGGGCGTAGTATACGCCGATATGTCTGGCATAAACTGTGCTAGATACTCCACTAGTCCTACGAACCTTTGGACTTCATTTAGGTTCTTCGGAGTCCTCCAGCTCCTGATTCGAGACATCTTGTCTCTGTCAGCGTGGACGCCCTTAGCGTCTATGATGTGCCCTAGGCAGTCCAATTTTTCTGCATAAAGGTCGCACTTCTCCTTCTCAAGGTAGAAGTCGGCCTTTTCTAGTGTTTCAAACACTATTCTGAGGTGTCGTTCGTGATCCTCAATTGTGTCGCTAAAGATGAATATATCATCGAGATAGACGTATACAAAACATCCTATGTGATCTCTGAAGATCACTGTCATAAGACATTGGAACGTCGCAGGGGCGTTACAATCTCCCTGCTGCATTACTTGACTTAAGAAAGTCCCGTATATCGTCGAGAAGGCCGTCTTCCAGACATCTTCGGGTTCTATACGAACTTGTTCATATGCGTTTGACAAATCAATCTTTGAGCGATACTTCGCTCGTGCTACGTCCATTCGTATCTGGTCCTGATCTGGGAAGGGGGTGACGTCCTTCACAGTATTTTCGTTTCTCTTGCGGCAGTCAATGACTGTCCACAGCTTTCCATTTTTCTTCGGGATGCATAGCATCGGAGCAGCCTGTGGGACGCTTTTCAGCACCCACCATTCTGCATCCATATATAGTTGGATTTTATCCGACAACTGTTGTTTCAGCACGTCAGCGCACCATGGCAGGTGGTACGCATACTGCTTTCCTTCATCTATCAGGGGGATCCTGTGGTTTACCTCCCATAGTGGAGGCAGTTTCGGGATCACCCCGCTAAGCCTATGCTTATACCGTTCGAACCATTGGTTCCGTAACTGAGGTATATCCTCATTGCTCAACAATTTTTTTGGCTTTATTATTGCGAGATGTTCCTCGCTTTTCGTTGAGCCCCTTGGCTCTTTTACTCTATCGGATCCCCTCCCCCCTTTAGAGCCCTCGCGAGACTGAGGCCTCGCAGGGCGCGAGAGTCAATGCTTAGGACGGGTTTTACCCATCATCAGAGCCTCAGGCTCTGTGAGGAGAGGCATGCACTCTGCTGCTATCTGTATCGTTTTCTCTGCGAAATTTAAAATCGCTTTAGTTTGTCTTAGGAAGGGAATTCCTATTATACAATCGTAGCGGTCAATATTCGCTACATCGAAGTATACCTCTACTTCATAGTTTCCAATGCGTATTGTGGATATTCCACCATGAGTAATCTTTGACCGGCTGCCTATGCAGCCTAATTGCAGCATCAGCTGCTGTTTGAGGGGAAAGACCCTCATCTTCGTGACCTTGGCGAATGCCGGGCTCACGAAATTACCCATACTCCGGTGTCTATCATCGTATACGCGGTACATCCGTTAATTATACTTTGCAATGTTGCGCACGTTCGCAACTCAGGACTTATTTTGGGACGAGATCCCACTACATTATTCGTATGCATAGCATACCGAAATGATCGTGTCAATGACTTCATCACCGGCTCGATCTTTGCAGCGAGATCCATTGCTGCCAATCGCGCTGTATGACGGTATTGTCCTTCATCATTCGTGATAATCACATCACCATGGGGGGTCACCACTATCATATCGTCGGGATATATTCCGACACGGCGATTAGTTTCAGTGGTTCGTTGGAGGCGAACCTCCATTGCTTCCAGTGCTCTTCGCACTTCTGGGGCCACACCACTGCGTTCCCCCAGTATTTCTAATATATCTGCGATCGTCTGAAGCCTGTCAGCTTCCAAGGACCATATCCGGTCTGCCATGGTTCGCATCGCATAATGCGTGCGATCCATGTTCATTCCGTGTCCCTCCATCTGCGCTCGGTCACAATCTTCCCAGCCATGGTTGTACTCTCTACAAGCCAATTGCTCTGGGTATCGCAACGCTACGTTCAGCGTATTGTCTCCATCAATTGCCGACTCGGATACGTGCTCTATTCTCTGAGCACATTCTCAGCATGAAGGTTCTTCATGGATTGCACTGTAGATGGGAGACCAAATCCATCGATTTCTCGTAGACATAGTATCTACCGCACTATTAAATTCTATGGGATCTTCCATTTGGGAGTCCATATCTTCGTCTGCTATCCTCAGAGATGCACTCCACAGAGGTCCCCCTGTACCTCCCATTACCGATGGTTGATATTCCATCGTATTGTCTCGGTTGATCCATACCTTACCCCACAGGGTATTCACTATCACTATGTCGGGGTAAATCCCGACGTCACTCTCCGACATGCTTTGGTGGCGTATGTCAAATATGGCATTGTCCAGGTGCTCTTGTAGCTCTTGACTGCGTCCTGGCAGATGTCGCACGTCCTCTCATGCCAATACCATTTGTTGCAGGGCATTCATACAATAGCCCTCGCAGACTCTGAGATGGAATGCCATCGTCTGCAATGCAGCCCGTACGTGATTCATACTACCATTCGCATCCGAGAGTCGTATGCGGTTTCCTTCTCCTACCCCTCTGTGGTATTCACGCCTAGTGTGTTCTTCCGGTACATTAAGTGCTCGTGCAAGGGATTCGTCCCTACTAAGTAGCCCTTCTGCTACATGGTCAACTCGATGTCGACACTCATCGCACGTCCCTTCGTGCACTGCTCCATATGTTCCGGACCATTCCCACTTTTCCTCCTGAGGTTCTTCTTCGTAGGAGCTTCCTCCATTTGCATCTGGGAAATCACTTCCTGCCTCGGAGACCTGGTCTCCTTTTGACGAGTCTTTGTCATTATGTACAATGCACATCATAGCGCAAGTTACCTCCTCATCGGAAGCAACAGCTTCGTCTTCTTCGTGTATAGCACCGAAGTATGCGACGGGCTCATCGTCGTCGTCAATCTCTGAGTACATTTCGTACTCGTCGACGATTTCCACTTCGTCACAGTGTGATCCTTCCTCGTGATCACTAGATTCGTTGTGACCGGGTTCACCTTCAACGACTTTTCCCTCATCGGGTTCCTCCGACTGATCTCTTACAAGGGTGTCGCATCCCTCTTCCTCTTGGACGTCTACAGCATATAACTGCGGCTTAACCGCCGCTTTATTCTTGTCCTTTCGAGGATGAGGGCAATCTGGGGCCATATGGCCCACTTCCGAGCAGTTGAAGCACGTTATCCCCGGCATGAACCTTCGGGGCTGCCGTCCTTTCTGCTGCGAGTTGTCTCGCTCCTTATGATGGTACTTATGGTCACCATCCCTACGGTGGAACTGTCCACCCTTCCTTCCAGCATCAGCGCCTTTTGGCGCAAAGTTCGTCTTACGTCGATATAACGTATTTCCCTTCTGGAAGTACTTATAATTGTCCTTATTCATGGAGCTACCTGCGCTCCTGTTTCCATGTGGGTGTGAGCCACTTCGTCCCTGGGAGGTCTTCCCTCCAGAGCTGGCGTGGCTTGTTCTCATATGCATATTCACTGCTTTCTGTGCAGTTTCCATGTGCCTTACTTCTTCGAGGATCTCCTCGATCGTTGAATGCTCTGCAGATATTCCGCAAGCTTCGAATATCGATTTAATTATAGAGTGCGGTAGCCCCCGCAAGAACTTCCTCCTGAACGAGTAGTCGTCCGGAGGCTGCACCATTCGGTGCGCACGACGCTTCAAGTCGTTATAGTACGCAAGGGCTCCCTTGTCGTATTCGAACCTAGTTCGATCATACTTGTCGGCAGCGTTCTGTGCCGACGCCTCGTGGACGAATCGCTTGAATAGTCCACATATCAGTTCTTCGAAAGTCCAGTGGGGTACTTGTCGATTTGGGGAGTCGACTTCTTGGTCATACCATTGGGAGGCTAGACCCTCCAAGTACAACCCAGTGTACAACGCGCGATCTTCATCGCGATCAGGGCCGGTGACCTTGAATGTACGAAAGTACTTTAATATCTGGCCCAGCCAGTCGTCGAACTTATCCAGGTCATCCTGGCCTCCGTACTTCCCGGGCTTAGGCAGGTTCATCGCCTTCACTTCAGGCCCAACCTGTCCCGTCGGTAACCCGACTTGCTCCCAGATACGCTGTGCGTATTTGTTTTGCATAAAATCCATGTACCTCGTATTACCTGGGGTGAATCCCCTCAGATAGTTCGGTCGGTTTCCCTGGACGACACGTCGTCCCCCAACTATGGGGATCCTCCCATATCCTCGAGGACCGTCTTCGTCCTCTTCGTCCGGGTCGTTACCACCAGGGGGTCCTCCTCCTGGAGGGCCACCGTCAGGGGGACCACCCCCAGGGAATCCCTGACCAGGGAAATTTCCCCCATAGTTATTTCCTTCAGGAGGGCTGCCTCCATCTTCATTTCGGCCGTATAGATTCTCGGCCGCTTCATCTCGATCATTTCCTCCAGGGGTATTATCCCTGTTTCCTCCGGCAGCGTTTCTGGCTGCAATAGTGCGATCTCGAGCCATCTGGTGGAGTATCGCAGCCCCCCGCTCGTTTCCAAACATCTGTCGGATTATATCCGAGTCTCGCCTCGAGAAATATGCAGGGCGATCTGGCATGTTAGGGGTGAATCCACCCCTTCTGCCAAGGGCGTCGGCTCTTTCGAATGGGAGGTTCTCCCTCCTTACTGGCATTCCTGGCCAGAAATGAGGGATTGTCCCCTCTCTCTTAATCGTAGGTTCGACGTCCGGAGTAGTCGTCCTGCTCGCGCTCTTGGCAGCGAGTGCCCACCTATACCTTTCTAATTCTTCTGCGTGATGTACGCCGGGGTTTACCCCGTGATTGTCAAAACCTTCGGGGCCATACCCGTAGTCCAGCCACTGTTGCTGCAGACTTTCGAGGAAGTCGTTCATAGCCTCGAAGGCCATGCGAGGGTCGATTGGGG
Organism: Pisolithus albus; assembly: GCA_024613165.1. Classification (NCBI taxonomy): domain Eukaryota; kingdom Fungi; phylum Basidiomycota; class Agaricomycetes; order Boletales; family Pisolithaceae; genus Pisolithus; species Pisolithus albus. Next base: position 11,180 of record JANFAB010000133.1, read on the forward strand.
CATCCCTCTCATTCGTCTCTCTCCTCGAAGGCTCCTCGCCTTCTTCGAATATCTCAATTGAAGGACTCTGAGTCCTTCGTACTAGCACGGGGTCGGAAGACATTCGTGAGTTATCTAGCTCAGTGCACTGAGGAGTAAGGGGACTCATCGAGTCTCTGGCTACCTCATTCCCCTCTCTCGCAGCTCGTTCGATGCTGCTCCCCAAAGTTGTTGAGGTATTCAACCCTCCAGGCATATGTGCACCCGGCGCTACAGATCCAGGCTGTCTGGCGCTCGTCTCTTGGGAGGCGCTTCCGGCTGGCGGCTGCCTGTCCTCCGTGTTCCCATCATTTCTTTGGACCTCGGATGGTCCCTTTTGCTTTTGACGACTATTGTCGTCTAGAGGGGGATCCCCTCCGTCGGGCGGCTTGCTCTGGCCCGACTTTACTGCGCGAGCATATGCGCGGGTAGCCGTGTGGCTCATTGCGAATACTTTGACGAGAGTTCAAAAAATTGTAAGGTTGTGTTGCCTTAGCTCACACCCGCGAACTGTACCGTATGGTATTCGCAGTGTAAATTTTAAGACAATGAAAATGTCCTTAAGTCACTATGACGATTTTTATATACTAGACATGCAGGCATGTGATACTGGAGTATCACATGCCTGCGGATGATTACAGACATCTAAATTAGGGCACGGCCCCTAACAGGGGGGTTCTTTTGTGGGATACTCGGTCGTCAACGTTTCGCAAAACCATCGTGGGCCAGGTGGAAGTATTTCAGCACGAGTTCTGAGCTCTTTTGCAGAGCGAAAGGATAGCGGAACGGTTTTGATCTGTGGGGAGATAAGACCTAGGACAGACCGAGATACCATTACTTACGATCTCAAGGGACAATAGACTGTCAATCGCCACCATGCTAAGACGAGACCGTAAAAGCCACGAAGCAAACGCCCACTCCTGCCTCGATGCCCAAGGGAAATAGATATTTTCTCATCGCTTCTCGGCATATCCATCGTTCCAGAACTGATCCATGAATGTTTCTCCACCAGGAAATGTTTCCGCGCACCCTTCGTATGTCTTGAAGAACCTTCCAGTACCTGGGAGCTGTTCATGCTGACCACCATGGGAGCCAACGGAGGGAGCAGGAGAGTAATCGGGAAAAGGGGGGAGAGTATCAGCATGAGGGACGCCCATGTTAATGTCTTCATCGTCATAGTGCCAGCCAGCGGCGTCAGTAACCTCAACATCCTCTGCTCCCCTATCAACGGTATCTTCAAAGATATTGTCAGCGGTAATGTCAAGACCGGTTCCCTTCGGTCTCCGAGAAGGTCCGAGGTCAGAGGTTAATGCTGGGACGGAAGTCCGGACTATCGGAGTTTAGTATACCACTAGTATACTTCTACTTGCCGAGTTCCAGAGGTCGGAGCGATCCAGATACAACTGGAATCGAGTGAGAACGAAGAGTATCTTAGCTGATATTCGAACTGGAGTGCTACGACGTATGTACAAGGCTTTTATACTACGGAGAACGTTGTAAAGCAATGTCCGGGGTGTAGCGACTACCGGAGCGCAGTACGGATGACTGAAAGGATTAGTAAGGGATTAGTAAGCTAAGCCGGTAGTCGCCGGTTAACCGGTAAGTAGAATGATTAGTCATAAAGGCCGGAACGGCAACTAAGAACGACGTGAGGGAAACTATTACTAAATTCGGAAACCTATATACGAAGTAAAAGATAAGAACGAGAATAGAACGGAGTACCGAGAGTCTAGAACAGAGATAATTATATCCGGAGTTCGTACCGGAGTGTAGGCACGTGTCACGGATGTGACAGTATCCCCCTCTTAGGGCCGAGCCCACGAGGCACTAAAGGTGATTATCGTACGCGTGGAGTTTTCGAAGTCCGTGTTGTCTGAGTCCGAAAAATTTCATGAGTGAAGACTTAACGGATTCTTCCCCAAGTCCAACCCATCGTTACCCCGTCACCATGTCATCGTCCATTACTCCCAGTCAAGACCTCGTCCCATGGGCCCTGGCTTCCCCCGAGGAGCTCGCAGACAAACCTGGGGACAGTGCAGCCGTGAAAATGGCTAAATTCGACGAACGCCAGCACCGCCAACGTGTGGCGCTTCAACAAGAGATCGAGGCCGAGGAATGGAGAAAGGCCGAAGAGGCCGAGAAACTCCGTAGGGCGCTGGAGGCTGAAACTCGGAGGAAGGCCGAGCAGAAGCGAATCAGGGAGTTAGAGGCTGAGAAACAGAGGCTGGAGGAAGAAACGAGGCAGGCACAGCAGGCGGTAGGGTCCTCGGTGAGTAACGGAAAATTTCGTGTCTAAGTCCATATTGACAGCCTGAAGTCCCAGCAGGCCTCGGCTTCAGCAAGCAAGGCCGTCGATACGCCCTCCGGGTGCACTATGTGCACCAAAGCTGGCGAAGAGTGCAAGCCGGGTACTGGACGCAGCAAGTCGTGCGTCCGGTGTCAGAAATTGAAGGCCAAGTGCGACTTAACGACCCGGACTACCGATACGGAGAAACGGCCTATCGATCCGACGTCCCCCCATGGTGGAGAGAAGAGGAAGCGTCACCGGAAGTCAAAGGCGTCGGTGGAGGTGGTGGACGTGGACGACGGGGATGACGAGGGAATGGAGGACACTCCAGAAACTGAAACGGTGAGTCGTCCTCGGGTCCTGAGGATGATACCGCCCTGGAAAGCCTCTGTGGCAGAGGTCCTCGACAGGAGACTTGGGGAAATTGTGGACCTGCTGAAGAAGAACAATGCCGCGGTCGAGTCTCTGGCTGGAGAGGTCCGGGACTTCACCGGAGTTTTGGAGGAGTCCTTCGAGGCGGTTAAGACCGCTACTCTGACGTTGATAAGCCGGGCCAACAATGAGGACGATTAGTTTGTTTTTCCTTTACTTGTATCATTTCTTAGCATGTCCTGTCTTCCCCTCCCTGCCCTCAATAGATTTTGTTTTGAAGTTGTCTGATTTGTACGACGGAGTTTGTACGCATGACTGGGCAGTGCTGAACCTTAGTAAGACCGAGTGAAAGATTCCAACGGTCCGGGTTTGTCTGGGTAAGCGTTATGAAAGTCCGTTACGAGGTCGACGGCGTGTTCTAACTCCGTGGCTACTAGCCAGGACGTTTCCTCGTCCGTGCCTTCGTAGCCTGCCCATTTGACCAAGTATAACAACGGACATTGACGCCTACGACGGTCCAGTTTGGAATCTAAGATTTGCTCGATTTCATACTCGGGTTCTCCATCGACTTCGATGGGTGGGGGTGGTGGTTGCGTGCGATTGGGAATAACGTTCGGAGTTGCTGGCTCCAGCTGTGAGACATGGAATACGGGGTGTACGGACGTCATGGACTCGGGTAAACGGATTGTAAACGATAAGGAACCAACGCGTGCGATGATGGGATACGGGCCGAGATTCTTCTCGGAAAGTTTCTTAGATGGTCTGGTAGACCTGAAGTATTTAGCCTTAACGTAGACCAAATCTCCGATGTTAAAGTCCGGTGGTGGAGATCTCTTGGCATCAGCTGGACCTTGGTATCTTTTCTGAGCTTCTGCCATTTCCTCACGCAAGTACGCATGTAGTGAATCTAGGTCCACTGCATAGTCTCTCGCTCGTGAAGAGGTAAGATCTCGTTCTGGATGAACGGTTATATTTGGGTGGTATCCCTTGTTGGCAAAGAACGGGGAAACTCCGGTAGTGGTGCTCGGAGCATTGTTATATGCAAACTCCGCGAGTGGTAGCAGCTCGGACCAGTTGTCTTGTTGGTAGTTGCAATATACCCGGAGGTACTGCTCGAGTGTCTGGTTAGTCCGTTCTGTCTGACCGTCGCCTTCAGGGTGGTATCCTGACGTGAAATGGAGCTTCATGTCCAATGCCTTGCCTAGGGATCGGAAGAAGTGTGACACAAACTCCGTGCCTCGGTCCGAGGTCACATGGGATGGGACTCCGTGCTTAGAAAACACATGGAGTAGGAAGAGCTGTGCCAACTGAGGGGAAGTGATGGTGTCGTTGGTAGGGATGAATATGGCTTGCTTCGAGAGTCGATCCACGACAACCAGTATGGCAGTATGGGATCCGGAGTTTGGTAGTTGTTCGATGAAGTCCATAGATATCGAGTTCCATGGTTTCTCCGGAACTGGTAACTGCTTTAGCATACCATATGGTCTGTGTCTCGGAGTTTTTGCTCGTGCGCAAGCAGTGCAAGACTTGACATAGTCTTTGACGAACGTACGGACACTTGGCCAGGTGTACTCACGACGGACGAGCTCGAGTGTACAGTTTTGTCCGAAGTGACCAGCCAGAGGGTGGTCATGCTTGTACCGGAGTACTCGTAGACGCAAGTCATTGGTGTCCGGGACATAGATGCGACCATCTAGCCGTAGTAGTCCGTTGTCATCGACTTGCCAGCGAGGGTTAGAACAGTCTGTGAGGTGGAGTTTCGATATGGTGTCCGATTGTAGGGCGGACTTAATGTCATGATGGAGTTGTTCTACATCCATGATCATGCTGGCGCGTAGCACGGGAGTTTCGAGATAAGTGGCCCTCAGTGAATTGGAGAGCTGTTCTGAGGTAAAAATGGGACGGAGATTCTGTGGGTTAGCTCAGGCGAAGTCCCTATCCCCCTCTTTGGGGTAGACGTCCCATCGTCTAGTTAGGGCATCGGGCTTGGCACCGAGTTTACCAGGGCGGAAACGAATGATCATATTGAACTGGGAAAGGTACTCGGACCAGCGTGCTTGACGCCTGGTCAGGACCTTGGAGGTGGAGAAGTACTCGAGATTCTTGTGGTCCGTGACAACATCCACTGGAAATGCAGGTCCTTCGAGGTAGTGACGCCAAGTCCGGAAGGCTTCGTGAATAGCTAACAGCTCCTTGTCGTGTGTGTCGTAGTTCAACTCCGGAGCGGTCAAAGTTCGTGAATAGAATGCTACAGGACGAATCTCACCGTCCAAGCATGTAATGGACAGGATGCCAGCTATTGCATAGTCAGAGGCATCCGTTTCGACCGTTATGGGAAGTCCGGGTTGGAAGTGGGTAAGGATTGGGGCTGTGGAAAAAGCGTCCTTGAGTCGATTGAAGGACTTTTGGCACTCCTCGGAGAAGTTCCAAGGGGCATTCTTCCAAGTGAGACGTGTGAGGGGTACCACAATGTCCGAGTAATTATGGATAAATCGACGGTAAAAGTTGGCGAAGCCGAGGAAAGACTGGATGTCTTTCACTTTACGGGGTTCAGGCCAGTCTCGGATGGCCTTAACCTTATCCTCGGACATCGTTAAACCGTCGGGGGAAAGATAGAATCCAAGGTATTCGACGGACTTGGAGTGGAACTCGCACTTCTCTGGTTTGGCGTAGAGACTGTGCCTCCGGAGTCTGCGAAGAACCTCACGAACATGTTTTTTATGATTTTCTATGTTATCGGAGTAGATGAGAATGTCATCTAGGTAGACCACGACGCATACGTCGAGTAAGTCCGCGAAGATTGAATTGACGAAACGTTGGAATGCTGCAGGGGCATTGGTTAGTCCGAATGGCATAACGAGCCACTCATAAGATCCGTAACGAGTCCGGAACGCCGTTTTCCATTCATCTCCGTCGGCAATGTGCACCAAGTGATAGGCATGGCGCAGGTCGATTTTGGTGTAGACTTTGGCATGGCTGGGCGAGTCGAGCAAATCTGAGATGAGAGGGAGTGGGTAGCGATCCTTCTTCGTGATCTTGTTTAGACCCCTGAAGTCCACGCATAAGCAGAGTGATCCATCCTTCTTCTTGACGAAGAGGACAGGAGCGGCGTAAGGTGAAGACGTAGGACGGATAAAGCCAGTTGCAAGGTTCTTGTCTATGAAAGTCCGGAGAGCAGCAAGCTCAACCGGTGATAGGGAGTAGAGTGTTCCCAGCGGTGGGGTAGTTCCTTCCTCTAGTTCTATCTTCAAGTCGAATTCCCGGTGGGGCGCAAGGGTCGAGGCCTTGGCCTTACTAAACACGTCAGCGAAGTCGTGATAGTCCGGAGGAACTGATGATAAGTCCGGAGTGTCTTGTACAGATACAGCTCGGAGTTTACTGGAGTCCTGAGGACGAACTTGGAGGGAGAACTGGAGTGAGCCATCCAACTTACAAGCACGGACATATGCAGCCACGTTGATAAGCGAGATGTGGGGTGCTCTAAGGCCGGGTGGAGTGGAGGAGTCAACCGAATCAATGGGTGTGGATGAGGGAGATGGGGAGTCCGGAGGGGACTCTATGGAGTTTCTAGGAGAAGACTCCATGTCGAAGGGTGACGTCGGCGCTGGCAAACGAGGTGCAAGGTCTCAGAATTTAATACTGCTCAATACCCAATCAATCGACGGATTGTAACGGGTGAGCCAGTTATGCCCAAGTACTATCTTGCACTCTGAATCCAACGGAGTTACATAGCAAATCATATCGGTGACATCTCCAGAGGGAAAACGAATGACAAGGTCGCAGGCTTTGGTGATAGAAGTCGTAGTCGTACCGTCGAACAGACGGAGAGTGAGCGGTGGGACTGGATACGTGGAAAGATCGTGTTTATTGACAAAGTCCGAGTCTACAAAACAATGTGTTGACCCAGAGTCTATTAAGGCTGAAAAGTCCGGAGTACTGTAGGTGTCAAGAGATACGAGGGGCTTTAGAGAATTAGGATTCGAAAGAGCGGATGCGTTGAAGCGTGCCTCCACTGATGCACAGTCGGAATCAACGCAACTCCCAGGCTGTGCGGAGTTCTGAGAGTTGCACTCTATTTTTTTGCCTCGGCGGAGGCAGTCGGTTTGGCTTCCGACTTGGTTGCCGTAGCTGCTCGAGCTTTGGCTGCACGGGAGGTCGATCGGGGACACTCCTTGGCCTTATGTCCAGCGTTTCCACAGAACATACACAGGTTCTGCTTGAAGCGTCTCTTCCTTTTGGCTGGGGTTAACTTCCCATCTTTACCGAGCTTATTGGACAGGCCGGTGGATTGTCCGGAGCTTTGCTGATTCTGAGGCTTAGAGGTCGAAGTGGACAGAGTAGGGGTACTGGTACTAGCTGGAGCGTTACCTCCGGACTTCTGCTTGTCTCCCTTGTTGGAGTTAGTCTTATTTCCGGAGTTATTACTGGAGCTTGCTCCAGAGGACTTGGCCTGGCGAGTGACCTCGTCCTTTCGTTCCCAGTAGCGTGCGTCTATTTCCTGGGCTAGAGCGCGCAGCCCATTCAGAGTATTGGGTTTACCGACCCTACTGATCTCATCCTTGATTCGATCAGGGAGTCCGGAGTAGAAGAGGTGTCGGAGTGCACCATCTCCGTAGCCTCGGACTTGGGAGGCTAGCCTATTGAAATCCACCACATAGCGGTTGATGCGATGGGTTTCCTTCATGTGGAGGTGGTCCAATTGATGTTCTGCGTCGGCAACGGGATCGTGGGGTCCGAAGGTGGTTTGGAGTTCTGCGACGAAGTCCAGCCAACTGTCCATCCAAAGTGGACGATCAGCCGGATCTCCAGTGTTCAGGAGATCGGGTTCAAACCACTCCAGAGCCATACCCTTCAGGTACGACTGGGCGAATGTTACTTTGTTGCGATCCTGACGGAAGGCCCGAGGGCGGTCCTGGAAACACAACTCGCACTGGACCAGGAAGGTCCGGAGTTTTTGTGGATCCGTACCATCAAAAGTATCAGGTTCTCGGACCTTGGCCCGGGAGGACGCATTGTCGTCGGGACGGCGAGTAGAACGAGAGAGACGGTCGACGGCCGTGGCTAAGTTCTGTAAGACCGCCAACTGGGGGTCTAACTCTTCTGGGGCGTCGACAAAAGGGTTATCGTCATCATCGTCATCGTCGTCGTTATTGTCGGGGTCGTCGTCACCAGGATCGTCACCTCCGGGTTCGTTCCCTGCGGGGGTGAAACGTCTGGGAGTATCCGGGGTACGACGGGTCGTGGTGGTCGATCGTCTGCTGGACGACCCAGCTCTAGGGGTGACTGGAGAAATGGGGTCTCCCCTGGCGGAGAAACTTCGGAATTGGCTTACTGACGGTGGAGGCTGTCTGTTGCTAGCCAGTGCGATACGAGCACTTGATTGATGAAGGTCGCTTACGGCGGCCTGCTCCGAGGCCTCCGCTGCGAGAGAGTGAGAGCGAAGTCGAGTTGTCATGGTCATGGGGATGTAGGGTAATGAACTCGTGCAAGCTTGAGTTCGAATATACTGTCAAGACCGGTTCCCTTCGGTCTCCGAGAAGGTCCGAGGTCAGAGGTTAACGCTGGGACGGAAGTCCGGACTATCGGAGTTTAGTATACAACTAGTATACCTTACTTGCTGAGTTCCAGAGGTCGGAGCGATCCAGATACAACTGGAGTCGTGTGAGAACGAAGAGTATCTTAGCTGATATTCGAACTGGAGTGCTACGACGTATGTACAAGGCTTTTATACTATGGAGAACGTTGTAAAGCAATGTCCGGGGCGTAGCGACTACCGGAGTGCAGTACGAATGACTGAAAAGATTAGTAAGGGATTAGTAAGCTAAGCCGGTAGTCGCCGGTTAACCGGTAAGTAGAATGATTAGTCATAAAGGCCGGAACAGCAACTAAGAACGACGTGAGGGAAACTATTACTAAATTCGGAAACCTATATACGAAGTAAAAGATAAGAACGAGAATAGAACGGAGTTCCGAGAGTCTAGAACAAAGATAATAATATCCGGAGTTGGTAGCAGAGTATAGGCGCGTGTCATGGATGTGACAGCGTTCATGTCTATATGCGCGGATTGACAAGGGCACAGTATCATATCTAGCCCGCGATGAACTCAACAGTGAGTCCAGAACAGCAAATGGCAGAGATATTGGCGACAAGCCACGTCACCCCAGGAGTGTTGAATGCGTAGAAAAAAGAGGGCATTGCAGGCCCACACTGATGTGATGGCGCTTCCGAGCCTGACACTAACAATTGCAACAGAAAAAACTGAGGATTGAGGATGTTCTTCGGGAGCATGATATGCAAGTATATCCCCAGGATGAATCAGAGTAACGTTCGCACCGTTCTGGTGTACTCCCCCTTTACGAAGCATCGGAAGCAACATGAATCGATGACAAACCAGTGACTTGGAGAGAAGGACAGTAACACACCGACAGAAACAACTAGGTTAGAGTTCCTCCTGGTGGCTATGCAAGTTTGCTTCATCTTTTGTGTGATCTGGAGAACGGAAACTATTCCCGGACGTCGTCTTGCCTATCTGGTTCCCGTGCAGTCGAGCACATTTGAGTAATCAACGGTACTTGTAAGGCTTACGACTCACCTGCCGCGTTCCATACCGAAAGAGCCGCAGGAATGATAGTGCCTGGAAATAAGTATCAGGACCCTCAGTCTTAGCGTTATATTGCAGATCGAAGTCAGTAAGTCACAACAAGGACCTCGCGCTGAAGCAGGGATTCATCAAATGACATTGCGTGCAAAGCCCTCCAAGGACAAAGTCAACGTGCACACTGCACCCGCATTCTCAAAATGCGTTCTGAATAGGTGGGCAGCGGCCCTCGAGCTGGGGTGGAATGGATGTTGATAGACAAATGCACCTTCATACTAAGATATCGTTCATTTGTTCTGCTGTGATTCCGCTCACGATGTGCGCAACAAGGGCATTGATCTGATCGGCGGAGCGGAAGCGGTCAGTAGGCGTGGGAATCGAGTTTCTTCGTCTGATCAACCTGCGGGCCCACACTCCGAGAGGATATGCGTCGGCTTCCTCCGAGCAGCACAGTCAACAAATCGACGACGAACAGAAATTGAGCACACCTGATGGTCTGTCATCACCAAAATAGTCAAACTCCGCCATTCCCCGATAAGGAATATAGTCCAGGGGGCTGTGCCACCGATGCGCCATGACCTGGTCCGGCGATATCGCACACCCTCGTGCGTTCTGCCGATCTCTGAGCCAACGACAAAGTAGTTATCGAGCGACACGAGCACCTGGCGCTCACCAGCCACTATATAATGTATCTACCACACATTCTCATACATATAAATGGATATATACATCACCAGAAATGTACTGTTGACTTGCAAGTTCTCATTACATTGCACTCTGCAGTCAAATATGTATACCCAGTGAAACTGTGTCGGATCATGCAAGATGACATTGAACTGCTGAGTTAGATTTCATCAGACTATTGGGAAACGCTGCATAGAACACATCGCACACCAGCAACATTATGTAATGCAAAGGTGCGTCCAGTGCGTCCTAGCGTCATGGTCACGGTCACGTAGGTGACATCCTTATCGCCAGCACTTGTTTCTCCGCTTCCCCTCATCTCCTTCCTCGACACGCCACTCGCAGCAAGCACGGACCCATCAATCTCTGTATCCGAAGACCACTTCTGGACCATATCCAGCATATATGAAGCACCACAGAGCTTCCAACCAGCAGAAACAAATTATCATTAGACTCTGAGTGAGTCCTCGTCTTTCTCACAAGATAGGTCAATTCCGTCATGCTCTTGTGTACATATGATGATTGGCTTATGCTCTTATTAGGAAGAACTGAACCTTTTTGTGATGTAGGATCCCTATATGCGTGGTTTATTTGTGGTCAAGGAACCCTCAAGCTATGTCGAAAGGCAAATGCCCCCTCGTTGACATTAAATTGTCTCCCATATCTAATTACCACCCATCGTGACTGCGAAGTTCAGGTACTGGCTGGTACGTTGATATCACTCACCGGTAGTGGGTCGAGCACTACCAGATGTTCACGCATGTAGCGCAAGAGTCGTCGCAGGTCATCGAGGTGTCCAGACTTCCGGTGGTGCGTTGTTCTTCGTCAATCTCGCCATAGGTTTTTTTTTATCTCCTTTGGATCCCATATGATTTTGGAATTTGGCACTGGAATATCAGGATTTCTCTCGGCAGTCCGGACCCAGATGCTCGATGGGCAGACGCGGTGCCTGTTGGACACACGGACTTTCGGGTGTCCATATCCGGCCTCAGATATCTTCGGATATCTTCGGTACCGCATTTTACTATAGATTACGTGTCCCGGATTCTTTCTATACCCTTCCGCTTTTTCCCGGATTACATAATCATGGTTGTAGAAAATTTCCGCGCTCGTTCCTTTCACCTCAGTGACTTCCATTCATCCTGAGGTGAGCATACATACTTTCCACTCGTTACCTACTCCGTACTGACCTACTGTAGACTCATTCCTGCATTAGGTACAGAATACAGTGACTTCCATTCGTCCTGAGACTCATTCCTGCATTAGGTTATGAGCCCCGGCTTTGCGCCTTAATACCGGAAGAAAAATTTGATCCGCACACCACTTCGTATCACCGCACATTCCCACTATGGCAAAAGACGACTACTCCCTGCAGGTACCCACCTTAAATGCAGATGGTAGCAACTGGCTATACTATAAGGCTCGAGTTGAATGGGCCGTTGGCTCGAAAGGGCTATCAGGCCACCTGACCGGTCTGGAAGCCAAGCCGGAGGATCCGACACACGGAAAAGACCCCTCTTGGAAGCCGACGACTGCCGAGCAAAAACTTATCAGTGAATGTCCGGAAAAGCTAAAACAGTGGACGAAAGACGACGGCTACATAAAACAAGTGATTGCGGCATCACTCCCGGAATCCCTCTTCCTCCGAGTCCAGAAAGAAGAGACAGGAAAAAGCATCTGGGATGTCCTCACCAACCTCTTCCAAAACCGCTCTCGAGTTGTCACAATTGACCTGTGAAGAAAACTCCAAGAGTCCCGCTGCACCGAAAAGGGCGATGTCCGAGCCCATTTCGACAAGCTACGGAACTTCCGAGAGCAGCTAGCCGCCCTTGGTCAATCCATCAGTGACGATGACTTCACAGCTATCATCCTTAGTTCCCTGCCGACTTCTTACGACTCCAACATTGCCGCCATGACATCCTCCACCCTTGTCACGCAAAAGGACTTGTCGCCCGACTTCATCACTAAAATCATCTCGGATGAATATGACCGGCGACAGAACCGCTCCAAAAGAGGCAATAATGGCAATTCTGACGATGCGGCATACTCCGCCAAGGACTCGAAGAGTTCCGCTTGCGAGAACTGCGGCAAAAAGGGACATACAAAGGATCAATGCTGGAAGGAGGGTGGTGGAAAAGCTGGGCAAGCGCCCAAATGGTTTAAAGGGAAAGGTACCGGCAAGAAGAAGGAAAAGCCTTCCGAAAAGGCAGCTGCCGCAACTACCGCTGCATCTGCAAGCGCAGCCGCACTGCCGAGCGCCAATGCGGAACCCGATGGAGTCTGGCTAGCAAGTTCGGCAGATGATGACTGGCTCACCGAAGTGGCCGAAGAAGACATACCGAGCCCCTCCGCAATAACCGAGGATGCCGAAGCCGCGTTACCGAACCCTTTCAAATCCGCCGCGGATGCGGAAAGTGGCTCGTGGAAACCTTCGGAAACAGCCTCGGAAGCCGAGAACGGACCCCGGAAACCCTCGGCACCACCCTCGGATGTCGGATATGACATTCCAAACCCTTCGGTATCAACCCGAGGTGCCGAGAATGAGCCGCACTTTCCAGAAGTGTTTCCGGATGAAGGGGATGCCTACACAGAAACATTTGATCATGTACTACTGGCTGGGGAATCTCCACACCTGAATGAGGAGACTATACTATTCGACTCTGGTGCATCCCGCCACATGTCATCCTACCGAAACAAGTTCCTCGACTACAAGCCGATAATCCCAAAGCCGATTACTGCGGCGGACAGCCATACCTTCCATGCCATCGGAAAGGGAGATCTAATGATATCGATCCCGAATGGCACAATCCGACGCAATATCCGCCTCAAGGATGTGCTCTATGCGCCCAAAATGGGCATCACACTCGTTTCCGTCAGCAAGCTCGATGCCGTGGGCTATGCCACACTATTCCGAGACAAGAAATGTCAAGTATTCGATTCCTGCAAGAAGAAACTTGGCGAAATTCCGATGACTAATGGCCTATACTGCTTCAAGCGCTCCCGCCATATCTTTGCCGGCCTAGTGAAAGCTACCGAGCCGCTGACAATGGCCGAAATCCATGCATGGCTAGGCCACATCGCACCCGAGGCAATCCAGCGCATGCTGAAGGATGGTACCATCACTGGAATCACCCTAAACGAAGCCCACTCCACTATGGGGGCATGCGACTCTTGCGAATATGCCAAGGCGACCCGAAAGCCCATCGGAAAAGAGCGAGACCCTCCGAGACGGGAACACCTCGGCGACGAAATCCATACCGACCTGTGGGGACCATCTCCAGTCCAAACCCCTGGTCACAGTCAATACTACGTGTCATTCACGGATGACCACACCTGCTATACCACCCTCTACCTCCAGAAAACGAAATCTGAGACATTCGCATCTTACAAGGCTTATGAAGCTTGGCTTCAAACTCAGTTTAGCACCAAGATCAAGCACTTGTGCTCGGACCGTGGGGGGGAGTACCTAAGTGCGGAATTCACTAAACACCTAAAATCCGCAGGTACAGAACGCCGGGTGACCGTCCATGACACTCCCGAACACAATGGAGTTGCCGAGCGGCTCAACCGCACACTCATCAAGCGGGTGTGCGCTCTTATTCACGCCAGCGGCCTACCCAAGAACCTTTGGGGCGAGGCTATCATGCATGCCACCTGGCTCAAGAACCGCTCTTCTACACGACGCCTAGGAACTAAAACTCCATATGAGATGCTGTACCACAAGCCACCCAACCTTGCCAAGATCCCTGTCTGGGGATGCCGTGTCAAAGTCCATGACAATACCGGCTCCAAACTCGATATGCGAGCTCGCGATGGATACTGGGTAGGGTTTGACCTGGAAAGTGATGGCCATCGGATCTACTGGCCCGACACCCGCAGCATCGGAATCGAGCGGAGTGTTACCTTTGAGCATCGGGAAGTGACGATACCCTCCGGCGTGCCGCTCGAGGGGGAGAACGAGGCTACAAGCACCAGCGGCTGAGCAGAAGCACAGCCGCAGTCTCCTGGAACCTCGGAACCCAGTCTGCCAGTTGTCGAGCGACCCGCGGAACCCTCCAGATCAAGTTTTGACCCGCTCAGCAGCAGCTTCGAGACACCGCCGCCGCAACCTCGTCGATCTAACCGCCAGCGCTTCGAATCAGACTACTTGAGACGTCTCCGGGAAGGCGAAGGTACCTGGGACGGTCGGATCACTCTCGACTATATGAAACAGCTCCAAGAAAATGATAGCCACACCAACAGTCCCAATTCCCGAGACAATGCAACTCTCGCCTTCGAAGAAGAATTAGCCGAGGATGGCGATGACAGCGACCTTGTCTATGCAATGGTAGCCGGAACTTCCGAAGCCGAAGGCCTTGACCCATCTACAGTGCGCGAGGCTAAATCCCGCTCGGATTGGCCCAAATGGCACGACGCCATAGCCGCAGAACTAAAAAGCCTAAACGATGCGCATACCTGGGACGTAGTAGAGTGCCCAAAAGGAGCTAATATCGTCGGATGCAAATGGGTCTTCAAGATCAAGCGAACCGCAACGGGAGAAGTCGAGAAGTACAAAGCCCGCCTCGTCGCAAAGGGCTATTCCCAAGTCCAGGGAGTCGACTATGATGAAACATATGCCCCGGTCGCAAGACTCGCATCACTCCGAACCATACTTGCTATTGCCGCCCGCAACAACTGGGAAATTGATGTGTTCGATTTCCACTCAGCATTCCTAAATGGAAAACTTGGAGATGGCGAAGATATTTACATGGAGCTCCCGGAAGGCTATCCGGCACCTCGGAATCTTTCCCGACCGGTCGCCAAGCTCAATGTCGCACTATATGGCTCAAAGCAAGGTGCGCTCAGGTGGTACCAAGAGTTAAGCGCCACCCTCGGAGACTTAGGACTTCAGCGCACGCATGCCGACTGGGGAGTCTTCCATGGGCGCATCGGAAAGGATATCATTATCCTAGCTAGCCATGTTGACGACTGCACTATCACCGGCAGTTCCCCCGACCTCATACGCTCCTTCAAAGCGGAAATCGGCACCCGGTACAAAATTACCAACCTCGGGCCCATCGGCTGGCTTCTCGGCATGAAGGTGACACGGAACCGAGACTTCCGAACGATATCCCTATCCCAGGAATCGTACATTAATGCCATTCTCACCAAGTACAACCTCGCCGACGCCAAGCCATCTGTGATTCCGATGGACCCTGGCCTAAAACTAGCGCAAGCAAATGTTCCGCAACCTGCCGAGGAAGCCGCACGCATGAAAAATGTCCCATACCGCGCAGCGGTCGGCTCGCTAATGCACCTTGTGGTCGGAACTCGCCCCGACATTGCATTCGCAGTCTCAACCATCGCACAGTTCAACAATGCGCCAACTCCGACACACTGGGAAGCCGTTAAGCGGATCTACAAGTACCTAGTCGGCACAAAATCCCTTGCGCTGACATTCGGCAGGATTGAAAAGGGCCTTGAAGGCTATACCGACGCCGATGGGGCTATGCAGGAACACCGCCACACTATTAGCGGCTATGCATATCTACTAGATGGTGGAGCTATCAGTTGGGCATCCCGAAAACAGGAGCTTATCACCCTGTCCACCGCGGAAGCGGAATATGTTGCGGCAACGCATGCCGCCAAGGAAGGCCTCTGGCTCCGCCGGCTCATCTCGGAAGTATTCCGCCCACTTGAATATCCTATCCCGCTATATTCCGACAACCAAGCTGCCATCGCACTCACCAAAGATGGCAGTTACCATTCCCGCACCAAGCACATCGATATCCGATACCACTTCATTCGCTTTGCCGTTGAAAATGGTTCCTTCCGCCTTATTTATTGCCCTACCGAAGAAATGGTTGCCGACACCCTGACCAAGGCTTTACCGAGCATCAAAGCCAAACATTTCGCGCAATCACTCGGACTCCGTTCCAAGTGAGGGGGAGTGTTGGACGCACGGACTTTCGGGTGTCCATATCCGGC
The DNA here is from genome assembly GCA_024613165.1 of Pisolithus albus. Lineage (NCBI taxonomy): Eukaryota > Fungi > Basidiomycota > Agaricomycetes > Boletales > Pisolithaceae > Pisolithus > Pisolithus albus. The sequence goes on from JANFAB010000133.1 coordinate 27,107, forward strand.
CTCGGATATCTTCGGTACCGCATTTTACTATAGATTACGTGTCCCGGATTCTTTCTATACCCTTCCGCTTTTTCCCGGATTACATAATCATGGTTGTAGAAAATTTCCGCGCTTGTTCCTTTCACCTCAGTGACTTCCATTCGTCCTGAGGTGAGCATACATACTTTCCACATCAGGAAAAACCATTTGCTACATAGCATAGTGCATCAGGTACATTGTGACATATAGATACCGGAGTGCTATGTAATCTCAGGTACATGCTCTGTAGTGACATGTAGCTGGCACTGCATGACAATAAGTACTATGTAGCTCTGTTAGCCTCCACAGACAGCTTAGTAGCACACAGTAGTCACTGTAGCACCCTATCATGCTGCAGAGTACTCTCAGAACAGCTCAACCTATGTAGATAATGACTTGCTCATGTCTTTCTAAGCCTCAACAGTGGCACTGGTTGGATTCCAGTAATATGATAGTTGCTACTATACATGTCATTTGTTCATTCTACCTGCTTTCCGTTTTCTACAGTACTACTGCGACTTGACTGGGACAATGGCTCGGATTCCGAACTTAGCATGTGCACGCACAACCGACTGTGTAACGAGAAATTAGTGTTTGTCAATGTTTGCCTTGACTATACAGCTTAGTTCAGCCACCCTCACTCGGTGCTGTGCTCACTCTCCACTGTCAAGCTGCAAAGTCGCATACTCCAGCACACACTTATTGGCAAGTGGAAAAAAGTAGGTGGGTGAACTTTGGAGTCAGGTCAGGCTGAGAACTGATCCGGACTAGATTAGGAGGTCGGTGATCAGCACCATCAACATATTTAAGGTATCAATTTGTCGAGCTAAACGAGCGTAGTTGATGTCGGATTACTGACTGGAGATTCATCTGTTGGGCTCATAATCGCCCAAATAGAAAGTCCGTCAGCTCAGCTACACTCGTAAACTTCCCGACGCCCACTCCTTACTCACAAACCAGATACTTGCATTGCCCTCTGCTTTGCGAACTAATTGACAACTCCCCGATGGAAGTAGCTCCACCTCCTCAAAATCCCTCCCCTCCGAACCGCGACGTTCCCGGGGCATCACGGAAGGTGTCGTCCCGTGCAGCACCAACATATGACCCAGCAACCGCTACTCCTCTTCAGGGGTCTTCACCCGCTCGCACTCCGCCATCCTCCGAACGACAAAAGCCGTCCGTGTCAGCAGAGTTCTTCGCATTCAAGATGCCAGATTTAGATCGACCCACCCCTTCATCATCCGCACAAGTCATGAGTGTCTTCGATAATTGGCGTCTGCGTTACAATTACTCGTCCCCCTGTCTGCCGGAATGACTTTCCTATCACGACCTGACTTCTGACCCAATACCCATAGCCCTATCTTCCCGATTACTGGGATTCGGCCAGATCCAACGCGACGTCGATGGATCCCGACCCTGAACCCCCAAAACTGCATGTCGTCGGTGGCGCCATAACCCACCACGATGGTGGACCGACTCACCACCTCGAAAAACCCTCGGAAATCGGCACAGTCCAGCCTGCCACACCTGTCGCAGATGACGTCATCGTTATCAAGTCGGCCAACCTGCAGGAGCTTTTTACCGAATTGGGCATACCAACTACCATCCGGTTGCGGCCGCGCGTTGTAGACGCGACTGTAGACGAGTCGCCGATTCGGTCACGACCACTGACCAACGAGGAGAGGACGGGAGTATACACGTTGCTCGGTATTCTCGTTGGATCGTGGGTTCTTGGAGGGATCCTAAGCCCCACTTCTCTGATACCACTGTGCAAATTTTTATACCTGAACTAACGAGCCCGTACTGGATGTCCCGGAGAATGGACACTTTCCGACTCGATCTCACTGCCATTCGACCCATCCTTGTCTTTATGTCCTTGCATATTGTTGATCTCTCCTTCAGCACCGCAGGTCTCAATGACGACGCATGTGCGACGATGGCGCAATCCTGGCTTCCCTCAAATCCCTTGCACTAGGTACCGTTGATATACTGATGGAGCATCCCATGACGACAGCATCTCCCAAGATTGGCCCTTGTTGTACCTAGCAAGGATGGGGCGCCACGTCCTGTATACGTTCTCTGTGAGCTTGCCGTGCTCGAGGGAACATTCGTGATGCCGATTGCTTCATGGTGGGAACAGGGTTTGGACAGTACCACACCAGCATGTATCAGCCTACGAAGCTAATAGTGTATGAAATAATATGTGGTGTCGGATAGCAGCTCAGTGAGGACTGATGTCTATGGCTGGCTATGTACTAGCTGTAGCATACCACTATGAACCTGTGGGATGTCTTAAGTGTAATACATAGTCTAGGTAGCCTACATAGCACACTAACTATGGTAGTGACACATACTCAGGGCAAATTACTGGTGCTATGAAGTACTATATAGTTGAACCCTTTGGCTACAGTGACTACATATGGGGGACTTAACTACCATGCTATAGGCACTACGGAGTCTACATAGGCCTATATAGTTAGGTTTTTTTTTCCTGATGCACTCGTTACCTACTCCGTACTGACCTACTGTAGACTCATTCCTGCATTAGGTACAGAATACAGTGACTTCCATTCGTCCTGAGACTCATTCCTGCATTAGTGCCTTTGTCCTATACCTTACATTGCTTCTCTCTGGAAGAGATATATCGCTCTTGCTTGGCGTTCGCAACTGTCTGTGCACCTTTCAACGGCTATCTCTCTGGCGGTGTTGAAGAAGGATGTGACAAGTACAGTGCGCCTCGGGTCATCAGAAGAGTCAGGACTCCCGTCAATATATGCATCGATTATGTGAGTTTCTGTCGTCAATCGTTAGTGTGGGCATATTCTGCCCATGATCGGACAGGGTACTGCAGACAAGTTCAAACATCATCTCCGCTAAGGTCTGTTCATTGATGCCACACGTAAAGCGAGATTTGACGAGACGCAGGTGTGGGTTCGTGGCCATGACCAGTAATGCTGTCAAGATATCACGTCCCCACCCACTGCGAGGACAAGGTGAGAAAGATCCGTCCCTTTTGCGAAATGTACCGAGTTCATGCTGTAGCAATGGCTGCAGATGAGAGTTATGGGAAGTTGGAACGGAGCGATACCTACAGGTGTATACTCTTGTGACTGTTAATATATGTGGTTATCGTGTGCTATATCATGGAAGAGTGAACAACAATGACGAGCGAGGCTAGAAAACTTATCCATAATCTATTCAACGACAGTGTTGGCGAGGCTTCCACTGTAAATAAGCGTTTTCGTAGATCTTAATATACATATACACCCTTTTTGTCTACAGTGTCGCCAGTATCTACATTGGATATCTCTGTTATATATTCACATCTCGTTGTTGGGAAATTTTGGTGATGGTGTCTCATCGACATCTTCGTATCCTTCTAGGATATTTGCATACGCTCGTCCAGAAATAGATGACATCCCGGAGAGACGAAGGGCGAACGAACACTCCACGAAAGCATCTCTTGAGACTCTGCAGAGCTGACTCGACCTTACCGCCATCATTCATGCAAGCTAAGTCCTGCAAATACGCAACAACCTAAGGGGCGATAGCGAGGAAGGCGGATCGGGTGTCCTGCGACAGTTTCTCGAGGCAGCCACGGGGCCAGGCGTTATACGTCAACAGATGTTCGCCAGCGCCCGCACCGTCTACCAGGCAAGAAATTCAACAACGCCCCAAAACCAGTGCTTCCGATGCGATGCGAACCTGGTTGTTGTATCCTGCGGACCCGTCTATCGTCCACGTTCCGGGAACTTCAATACGACACCTCTCGGAAACACCACACGCGTCCACCCTCGACCAACGAAATTGCTTGTCACAGGTATTATAACCCACCGTTTCCGTGACGCCGATATTTCGAAGTTAGAGCCTTTCCGCCCTTCTCAAGTCTCTGCTTGGATTTCTGTAATGTTTCCAGGGAAAGTGTCATGTATCTTACGGTTCGCAACCCTTCCAGGTGACACGACACCAACTCCAAACCTCGTGTGCTGGGGAAGTTGTCCTTTAGTGTTCACATATACTCTCCTCGTGAGCAGATTCATGCAGTTACATGCCGGCTACCCAACGACCATGATGCGCTTTTCGATTTTCCATACAGTTCTACGGACTCTACCGAGGGAGGGTTGATGCATGCTGTCGCAAGGTTGTTCAATGGGTTAAAACATGGTGACCCCCCCCTCTTGCTCCTCCGTTTCATTAGTGATCATGTGTCAAATGCCCCTCTTACCGACTGCTCGCCGCTTCCCGTCAGACCTTTGCGTTCGCTCGTGACGGCGCTCTTCCACTTTCGATTATCCTCTACTACATAACAGCTTCACTGATGGCCCATCGATACAGTCTCGTTCATCATTCTTACCCCAGCGCTATTGGGCCCTCTTGCATTTGCCTGTACGTCATCCACCAACGCTATCCACATCGTATCGGTTACTGCTGCATATGGGGTACCCATATTTTCCCAGCTTGCATTCAACAATGGTTTCAACGCGGGGCCTTCCAATCTTGGCTTCTTCTTGAGTCCCCATGCATTTCGGTCACACACAGTAACTGATGAGCACCCCTACATCGGTTCACAGTTCACGTACTCAACACCAACTCCAATGGAATCGACGGGTATGAACAGAACCATTCCAGAAGTCATTCATGACTGATATCGAACCCGTAGCCATATGTGGGTTTGCCGTAGTTGGGTTCTCGAGCCAAGCTTAGCTTCGGCCTGTTCGTAGTCAGACCGTTCAGAGGGAAATTGTGGACGGTCCATCCTTCTCTCTCGCAGGCTCCTAGGGGAAAAGCCCAAAGACGCATTGTATGAGTATGTGGATACCGAACAGATCAGCGTCCAACTGCCACTTGTGGGGCTCGGGTCGAACAAATGGCATTGGCTCACCTGCTTTAGGTCGATCTGAGAAGGGAAGCGACCCATGCACACCTCGACAATGGGTTGGTTTTCACTTGCAAACTGTTCCGTTGTAAGCAGACCCCACTGCAAACCCTGATGCCGTTCGTCTATTGATGGCTTATCCACACCACTTCCATCACTGTAAGTTGCTCAGTTTCCAAGAGGCACTTGCAATTACTGTTGCGGTGCAGTGCACTCCTGATCAATCCCTGCAGTCGGCTTACACGGGCACTGGTAACTGCAAGGCTGGAATTCATCAAATCTTTCGGCGTATCACAGGGTCCCACTGGAACGCATTTGCGCTAGGTTTTACTTACATCATCGAACACATAATAGTGGTTGCGTGCTATGGATAGTGGACGTCAGAGAATCAGAGGGTATCTCATTTCTCGTATCCGTCTAACGTTCCAGAGGAATGCAGACAAGGCTACAGCCGGTCAGATGCTCCTCATCTAGCGGTGCAAATTGCGCCCTGATTCATCATCGATGGCCGGTCTAGGATGCGTCGCACGAAATCCAACAAAGAGAAGAATGCAACTGACTCTAACGCGCGTACACCGCGTCCGCCCCTATACGTTTTACTGATAGGGCCTTGTTGCTACAACGCGTACAAGCGATTGGGTTATCTTGTTTTGACCTTGATTCTTTGACATGTTCGGTAGCCGTCTCGTCTCGTAGCAACTCATCCCATGGCACATAAAACGTGCTGTGTGCAATGGCGGGTTCTTCCCGCTCGTGGACTGAAGCATCAGGATGTAGGTGCACCCTTACCGCCGTGCTGCAGACCATGATCGACTCTTCAATTTCAGATTCGCCATCCGATGAAAGCTTGGTGATGGTGACGGACATAGGCGTGACACGCACAAAGAGTACTCAGAAGATATCACTGAAATGCACTCCGGGCCTTCCTATGTCTGCAGTTTACACACTGTTAGCTCGGTAATCCTCATGAACAAGTACCACAAGTGTAGAGCGTGCACACTTCCTTGCATCAACAATGACTGCACAGGGCGTAACTCCTTCGCCCATGCTACCCAGTTTCCCGGCAAGCTGGCAGGCCGAGCGCCCGCTGAGTTTGGAATAACAGCGTTGATCACGTCCCACACAGCATTTGCACCGCACCCTCGTAAGACTCGCGAACAGCAATCAGCATCAGTCTTCAGTTTCCTTTCGTTCTAACTCACCACGTGAGAGAGTACTTTGCGGGTGCGGATATCTAGAGAGTATGTGCATCGAGCTGTTGACAGGTTGAACGTTGCATTGACTTGTTAGGAAGATGAGGTTATTGAATGTAGAGGCTGTCCTAGGCCGGGAAACCGACATCCAAGAAGCTGATCCTGAACGTGAAATCCTGAAGGAGCTTGATGACGAGACCACCAGCTACGCTATACTATCACATCGTTGGTGGGGAGTCGAGGTTGATTATGAAGAGATGACTGGACTGATGAAGATGGAAGGGCGGAAGATGGATGTAGTCAGGCAGCGGGCAAGTTATCATAAGATTATCAAGAGCTGCGAGCAAGCCAAGAAGGATGGCTACGCGTGGCTGTGGGTCGACACTTGTTGCATCGACAAGCGGAGCAGTGCAGAATTGTCAGAGGCCATCAATTCGATGTATCGATGGTACCAAAATGCGCGGGTGTGCTATGCGTACCTCAATGATGTCGGCGAAACGACCTTCCCAACTAAAAATGACGATAACAAGTTTGCCGAGTCCAACGGTTGGCCGGAGTGGTTTGGGCGAGGCTGGACACTGCAGGAGCTCATCGCACCACAGGAAGTCCAATTCTTCAACAAGGACTGGGTGCATATCGGCAACAAGCAGCGGCTTGCATCGACACTGGAGGACATCACGGGAATTCCGCGCGGAGTGTTGACGAGTGGCCTGGCCGGGAAGGGTCTCAGCGTTGCACAAATCATGTCGTGGGCTGCCAACCGGGAGACAACGCGCGTGGAAGACCGAGCGTATTCGCTGATGGGCTTGTTTGGAGTGAACATGCCGATGCTGTACGGAGAAGGGAAAAAAGCGTTTCAGAGGTTACAACTGAAAATCATCCGGAGATCCAGTGACCAAAGCATATTCGCATGGGATCCACAGATTCCGCGAACGAGCAGTGTCCTGGCCGAGGATCCGAGCGACTTTCAGGGCTGTGGCAGAATCGAAAAGGTGGAACCCGACAAACTGGGCGACAGACTGATGGAGTACATCGAATGGAAGAGACTTGGTAATCCCTGGTATATCGAGCGTAACTTCCGGAAGATCGCCACCAACCCGATATATCTGTGGAGACTCGCATGGCTGAGGTGGCGTGCACGCACACTCAGCCAGCAGCTTCGTACATTCACTGTCAGCAATGCAGGCATCCAAGTGTGCCTACCCGTCATCCCACTGCCCGACTCTCCGTCTCATTGCAGAGCTATATTGGCATGTGGCTATGGCCGGAGTCTGACCAGCATCGATTTGGTATCCACCGGATCCAGCTTTGACAGGATACCATATCTTCACACGACTCCCAAGACGTATCCCGAATTCAAAACTTCCTATCTCTCTCATCACCAAGACGCCAATGGGAAGTGCCGCCAATTTATACTCGACGACAAGTACGCCTCGCACTACGGATTCAAACGCTGTGCCACATACCCGCGCGAGTTCTCGGGAGATGTTGTCACACTCTCGTCCCTCACAGGTGATCTTACTGTCGTCGTCTATGCTAACAGCGATGCTGGGTCTTACTTTGCAGTTGGCCTCGGATACCACCTTGGCCAAGCATGGGTGCACGTCGAATATGACCGAGGCTTTCCAACCGAAGAGGAGAACTGGACGAATTTTGGTGGAAGAGCATATTATCGAATGTGGGAGGCACGCGCAAAACATGCTCGGGACGTGGCAGAACATAGACCCCGGGCTCCACACTACGATAACTGCTCTGTGAAGCATGTCCACCTCCCTCGATCAATCTGGGCTACAAAGGTGGTCTGGGGCGTGTGGAGGGACGATTTCAAAGTTATGGTCGACGTGGTCGATTGTCCTGGCTGCTGTGATGGGCCATACAGAATGACGACTACATCGGTAGGTACACATTCTCCCCATGTGCGTGCAAAGCCAACCGAATGTGTTGCCTTAGAATGATCCGACTGGCCTTGATGTGCCAGGGCTTATGAAGAAGGTTTCTTGTTCATACCGGCTGGAGCTGGACAAGGAAGTGACCCAGTTTGATGACTGTTCTGGCCATCAGTGTGCAGTGAGTCGCGCAATGGATCCTTCAGTTTGTCTTGCACCTGATATAGTCAGCTGGGTGATTATGGCGACTACTCCCATGGCAATCTTGTACGCACTGGTAACATACTTGAGGATATGCGGCCCGCCGGCACGGATCGCGAGCATTCAATTGATTTCTCTACAGTCTTCCGCATATCTAGTCCACGGCTAATGGCTTGGATGCCGAATCAGGATGATGCCGTCTTTGCATACGTTGATTCTAGCAAAAAGTACCTGGCCCTGCATCAACCACGGGCATTCTCCCTTCCTGCCAATGAACACATTTCGTTGCTACTGAAAACCTCGTCTACTCGTCTTGCAGGAAAGCATTTGGTGACTGCAATCGTACAATGTTCGGATTCCTATATGGTTGATGAGGGTGGTAAACGAACGAAGTCGGGCAATGGTGGGTTGGCTACAGACGATCGTACGCTGCTGGCTTTTTTGACTTAAACTTGATCAGACTCCACACCGGCCAATGGTAACGACTCTACAGAAGCAGGGATTCTGACGCCGCTTTGCATCATCGCATCCCCGCAAGTCTGGAGGAGAGAACGCCGTTGTGAACAGAGAATGGAACGATTCAGATGTATCCGGTGAATCCGTGGAATCGCTTCGTGTAGTGTAGTGTCACTGATACTGTACTTGGGGATGTAGGGAGCATTTTGATGCAATGGTGGATGCGGTACATTACTTTACCACCCTTGGGGTTCGTCTACAGTACTGATCATACCATTCACAGCATCGACACACTGGATATGAACAATTTGACAAGTCTGCCGTGCGTTCCATACTAGGTGGCGAACACAAGCACTCTTTTACAATGGTACCAGAGTAAACAGAAGGCAGATGCAGCGATCAAGTTCTTTTTAGACCTATTCGGTCTCAAGTATCTGGAGAATTATGTGTGTGGGCGTCTTTTCAGAATCTCATCCTACTCATATCTTCCATCGAATGTAGATTGGCAAGATAACTTTCTTCGCAAGGTTCCGGTCAATGATAGAAACCGGTGCGGTCGGTGTACTATCTGGAGGTGCCGCAGAAGGTTGGTCTGTCACATTGTGTTCGTGTAGAAACTGATATTGCAGCTTTAGCGGATGGTTTACGAGCATGCCTACCTAAGCTGTCATGCGCCAGTTCATTAATGGGATATAACCCATTTAGGGGTAGTCAGCAATTCGCCACTGCAGAGTTGGACCCCCGCCTTGAAACGGCGTTACCTCTGTTGCACAGACGGTGTCAAACACTCTGTACACCGATTGATGCGCAGCGTCGGTATGCTCATGAAAGACAAAGAGTAGAAGGAGAGACCGAGTCCATATCGCAAACTCTGGGCGTTGATGTAAGTGTTGCTATCAGCAAAAGTGGGTAGGAGCTAATTCTAATGCAACAAGCTATTCGAACACATAACCACTACCTTCCATAATGCATGTGTGTCGCCGTGAGTACTTTTTTGACCTGATATCATTCCCTCGTTCCGCGGTTCATTGTATCCTAGTCCCTTGGTGAGCCCCGTGGAGTATGACAGGTCAGGACTATATCTACCGATGTTCAGTAGCCCATGTCTTGAGCACCATTTTCAGGCAACTCGACACTCTTTCTGTGATTCAAGACATAAAGGCGCTCCACGTGCAGCTTAATGCAACAAAGGACGAGGACGAACAACGAACACTGGAGGAGGACGTCACAGGAAAGGCGAGGACAGCAATAATTCATTGCTTTGCGACACTGAGGATGGTCCATTCACCAATAGATCCTGTGGCTGTTTTGGTGTGGGATATGCGTTGAAGTAGATGAATTGTTACCAAAGGCAAGCCAACACTTTCGCCGCCGTGAACGTCATTTGACACGGTTCAGGTTGTGGAACACATCCGGAGAGAAGGAAGTATAGTGGTCAGTAGCATTGCACGGCGGCTAAACGTCATCGTAATCGCCGTCAGCAGGGTTTGATGAAATTTTATTTTATGGTTAAACCCTCAGTCAACCAAAGTGATGATCAAGCGCACTTGCAGCGGTGGGCAGCATCATTGGCATATCGCACCGTTACGGATCGCTGATTAGTATATTGTCTAGGATCATGTATGATGCAGGAGCGAACACATCGAAATATCAGATGTGGCTCGATGCTCGGGCTAGAGAGCAGGCCAAATGGCCGTGTACAGATAGGGGCACTCCCACTGTAGACAACCAAGGTACGACTCCGAGTACGGGTCATCAATCACTTTCCTCATCAGTTTTCCACACTACGTCGGTTTCAGTATTGCCACCAACCCTAACTGAACAGCAAAAGCTCTCACAACCGCACGGTACGGATGCAGGTGCCGATGACGAGGTAGCTTATAGGAACACACGGGGGCTCGGACGGCAGGCCTGGTATGGGAGTGACGGATGGATGTCTCGTCTCATGGTGATTTCATGCCCGGCGGTTGTGGTGTTTGTGATTCGTGCACTGTCGGTTCAGTGATCCATCATCCACCGGTTCATAGGGCAAGTACCGCAAATATGGAGTATGTACATTCACTCGTGCCAACAATGACTATCTGCGTAACTCTTTAGCCCGTGGTGGTGTACTAACGTGCGGTTGGGTCGGCAGAGCTGTCGTAAATCAGAAAACCCAGAGTGGTTTTTCTGGCTCATGTTCTCGACCAGCTGGCGGGACGAGCGTCCTCTGAGTCAGAACACTCTTGGTGCTCGACGCGGCGCTGATCACGTACCACATTCAGCATTGTATCTTACCAGTGCCCTTGTGAGAATGCGACATTAGTCTTCAATTTTCCTTTCGTCCTAGCTCACTACATGAGAGAATACTCCGTATTCTCGGATAGCTAGAATTATAGGTGACAAGTCGTTCACAAGTTGGACGTTGCATTAGCTTGATAGGAAGATGAGGTTATCAGATGTGGAGCCGTAGAGTCTGGGACATCGATAAACTGATCCCGAACGTGAAATCATGAAGGAACTTCATGGCAAAACCGCTGGTTACGCTGTCCTAGCACATTGGGGAGTCGAGGTCGCTCATGAAGAAACGATTGGGCTCATCAAGATCGAGGAACGGAAAAGGAAGCGCTACGGCTTTCAAAAGATCATATCAAAAGCTTGAGGGAGCTACGGAGGATGGTTACGGGTGGTCAGGGATCGATACCTGTTGTGTCGATAAGCAGGGATTCCACAGTGATAGGGTGTAGACAGTACATGCTGGCCGCTGTTCCTCAACGTAACGCAAGTCCTTTGTCTGATACTGTAATGGTATTAGCAGGTCATGACACTACGAGGTGACGCCTAGATGCGACAGTAACGGACGCCTCCCCTACTGCATAAACCCTCGTTGCCCCGCCAGCCATGCCCACTGCAAGCGTATTCCATCAGGTAAGCGTGAGCTACAGCAGTTCTGTCGGAAGATCGATACTTACTGGATACATGCCTGACGGGTACAGTTCGATCAACACTGCCGAATCCTCTAAACTGATACCGTCAAGGAGTTGGAAACCGGCGGCATGAAGTAAAGTAGCGAACGCAGTTGCCTTCAATTGACCTGTCGGTATCACATACGGAAGTGACGCACCTAGACCTTAGAGATCAACCAGACCTAGTCATATCTTGGTCTATCGCCTAGGTCCCTTGCTTCGACGAGTTTATGTGTGCCCTGGGGTACATGGACCCAGCGACTGGAAGCGTCAAAGTCGGTTAACGTAGAAAAAGTACGGATAAAGGTATAGAATCCCATTCGATGGTTGTACGTTCGAAGACTCCGGTTACGGGGGATATTTGTTCATGGAAGGACTAGAGACGCGAGTGTTCATGTTTACATGCGCGGGTAGATAAGGACACGGCATCATATCTAGCCCGCGGTGAACCCAACAATGAGTCCGCGACTGCAAATGGCAGGGATATTGGCGACACACCACGTCACCCCAGGAGTGTTGAATCCGTAGAAAAAAGAAGGCATTGTAGGCCAACACTGATGCGGCGACGTTTCCAGCACAAAGTTGAGGGGGTTCTTCGAGAGCATGATATACTACTAGGATGAATCAGAATTACATTCGCACCTTTCTCGCGTACTTCCCATTTACGAAGCATCGCAAGCAACGTAAATCGACGACAAACCAGTGATGTGGAGAGAAGGACAGTAACACACCAATAAAAGCAACCACGTTAAAATTCCTCGTGATGGTTATGCAAGTTTGTTTCATCTGTCGTGCGATCCGGAGAATGGAAACAGTTCCTGGGCGTCGTCTTTCCTGTCTGGTGCCCGTGCAGTCGAGCACATTTGAGTGACCAACGGTACTTGTAAGATTTACGACTCACCCGTTGCGTACGGAAAGAGCCGCAAGAATGATAGTGCCTTGAAATAAGTATCAGGGCCCTCAGTCTTAGCGCTGTATTGCAGGTCAAAGTCAGAAGTCATAGCATGGACCTCGTGCTGGCAGAGATTTTATCAAATGACATTGGGTATGAAGCCCTCCAAGGACAGAGTCAAGTGCACACTGCACCCACGTCCTCAAAATGCGTTTTGAACAGGTGGGCAGCGGCCCTCGAGCTGTGGTGGAATGGATGTCGATAGACAAATGCAATGATTCAAAACCTCCATACTAGGATGTCGGATCTTCTTTCTCATTCGTTCTGCTGTGATTCCGTTAAGGATGTGCGCAACAAGGGCATCGGGGAAGCGGAAGCGGGTGAGACCAGCGTAGGCGTGGGAATCGCGTTTCTTCTGATCAACCCGCGGGCCGACACTCCGAGACTCGAGTCCCTGCCATTTTCGGCTTCGGAGATGCGGTTTTCTCCCAGTCGGTCGATGGTCTGTGTCTCATCGACATCGTGTCCTTCTAGGATTGCATATGCTCGTCCAGAAATGGATGGCATCCCGACGAGACGAAGGACGAATACTGAGTCAAACACGGGATGATTGACGAACGCATCACTGAAAAACAACTTTTAGGACAATGCCTTTATATACCTTTATAATGTCAGTAATGGTCGCAATCTGGCACAATGTGGCGAGCCCCATTATAAAGGTCTAGATAGCTTTATACAGGTACCTTCCCTTTCGGATTGAATATAATATGATAGTCACTGACACTGAAGAGGAATCCTGACATGCTTAGTACCACTGCTGAGATTAATGCATGGACTTCAGAATTGACAGTATCTTGCCTTCACTTGACCTTTTGTGACTACTCCTTTTGGCATTTGTATCGGACGAAATTCAGGCAAATTTTGGAATAATTTGTTTTATTACTTAAACACACTAGTAGAGACCGTAAACTATTGGGTATCTGGTCGGCACAAAGGGATATCAGGCGTCAACAGAGGCGGTGAACAACAGCTATGCGAGATATCATGATACTCACGGCAATAGTGAAGAGGAGTGTGGGGAACACGTAGAAAAAGAAACTAAATGAATACACACACCTCATACTGATATATCCGCACCTGCTCTGTAAAGTTGGAAGTATCTCCACAACTATTGTGGCAGTCGTTACCTGATGTATATCACCTGAGAGCTTTCATCGAGTTCTACCCTGTCCTCAAAAAGCGAGAGGGACGGCTTCGAACTGATTGGGATATAGGATACGCAACATCCTGGGACAGCAGGAGGAGGGAAGGCGAGGTCACTAATGAACGATGACTGAAGCAATCAGCACAAAACCATGGGAGCCAGTAGGGGATACGAGGGACAACACGGAGTAAAAGAAACTATACCGATCAGTGTACCCATTCCCATAATACGGGCGAAACCATCTCGGAGTGCTCGCAAGCACGAAAGTTTAAATATCGCCACAACCAGGATGGCGGCAGCATCGTTTGTTGCACCATTCAAAAGCCCTCGTCCAGTAGCACAGCCACCTCGAAATGCGAGAGGTACGACCATGAAATGCAGGAGATATTTCATATCGCGACGTACGGCGACGAGGCAGGGGGAGTAGAGCCAGCTACTGAACAACCATGGGTACCAATGTTTGCACCACAGGGTACTCGAACATGTCAGTCTCAGACCTACTTTAAACCTACCATTGTAGTGGGGAGACAAAGGATGGAGAGCCGGGGCTGTGAGAGGCTCGGGTGACAGAGTTAGCTGGGCCAGTGAGCACAGAGGCGTGAGTGCAGCTTAGTCATCATAATCTGTTGTACGTGCGATGTTGATACGCACCTAACCTCTAGCCACAAGGTGCCACCGAAGAGTGGTTGCGGGAAGTAGAAAGTCGAATACAACGGGGCGATTCTGCTGAAGGTCCAGAGGATCTCGTCTTCTCGTTATATAGGGCACGAATGCAGCGGTTAAGATCCGAGTGGCCCATCACGTTAACATCACAGCGAGACTTTTGTCTCAACCAATAGGATTCGTGTGAGCGCCTGCCCTGCACGATGCTAAAATGTTTTGAGTCCGTTGAGAAAACCTCAACAGTCCTCGGGGTCCCGCTTGATCATTTTCACTTGTTTGCATCCCTACTGTAAATGGTAATACTACCTCGACACAAGTCCTCGCATGATTCTTCATACCCTGCCATGACTTATAATCCATTACCACACTCACCTCTTATGGTTGATGTGTGTCCAACTTAGTGTATTCTTACTCTATCATTACGGTGTTTTATATGGCTTTGGGAGCGTATCCCATTCCTGTGCTCAGTGGCCACAAAAGTAATTCTTTCATTCACCCTATAGTCAAGTATATGACAATGTAACTTCGAACATTTCTGCTGCTGATTAACCACGGTCAACGTGGCATGGCATAAAACTTTCGTTTGAGTGATGCGAACACTCCACGAAAGTGTCTCTTGAGACTGCAGAGCTTACTCGACCTTACCGCCATCATGCATGCAAGCTCAGGTCCTACAAACGGACGGAAACCTAGGGGGGCGATAGCGAGGAAGGCAGATCGGATGTCCTGGGGCAGCCACGGGGGCAGGCGTTATACGTCAACGGATGTTCGTCAAGTTCGCCAGCCTTCGCACCGTCTACCAGGCCAGAAATCCAACAATACCCCCAAACCAGTGCTTCCGATGCGGTGCGAACCGGTTGTCGTATCCCGCGGACCCGTCTATCGTCGACGTGCCGGGAACCTCAATACGACACCCCTCGGAAACACCACACGCATCTACCCTCGTCCAATGAATTTGCTTGTCACAGGTATTATAACCCACCGTTGCCGCGGTGCCGAGACCTCGAAGTTAGAGCCTTTCCGCCCTTCCCAAGTCTCTGCTTGGATTTCAGTAATGTTTGCAGGGAAAGTGTCATGTATCCTCCCAGGTAATACGACGACAACTGCAAACCTCTTGTGGCAGGGAAGTTGTCCTTTGTGCTCACATATGCCATCCTCGTGAGCAGATTCGTGCAGTCACAAGTCAATACTGACAATGACCACTCCTGTATCACCGAGTATGATGCAGCGGAACTTTGCGGCGTGTTGGTGGTTGAAGCCAGCACAATTTGCACACCTCCCCCCCAGTTGATGGTGGTCGACGTGTACAGTCGCTGTCCCACGTCACAACAATACACCCCCACTGTGACGAAAAGCCTATCTTCCGGGGTGCCGTTTTCACCGGCTAATCAGCTAATACGCTCGTCGAGGCGTCCTTGGACATGTGCCGCCCACCCAACGGCCAAGATGTGCTTTTCGACTTTAGAAGTGCTATACAGTTCTATGGACTCTACCGAGGTCGGGTTGATGCATGCGGTCGCAAGGTCGTTCAATGGGTTTTTAACACGGTCAGCCCTCCTCTTCGTTTCGGTAGTGATCAAGTGTCCATGCTCTTCCGAGAAACTGCTCGCCGCTTCCCGTCAAACCTTCGCGTTCCCTCGTGACGGCGTTCTTCCACTTTCGAGTATCCTCTACCACATAACAGCTTCACTAACGGCCCATCGATGCAATCTCGTTCATCAATCCCACCACAGCGCTATTGAGCCTTCTTGTCTTCGCCTGTACGTCGGCCACTAATGCTGTCCACATCGTGTCGGTTACTGCTGCATATGGGGTACCCATATTTTCCTGGCTCACACTCAACAATGATTTGAACGCCGGACCTTCCAATCTTGGCTTCTTCTTGAGTCCCCATGCGGTTCTGTCATGCAAAGTAACTGGTGAGCGCGCTATATAGGTTCACAGGTCACGTACTCTACATCAACGCCGATGGAATGAAACAGAAAGATTCCTGAACTCATTCATGACTGATATCGAACCCGTAACCATTTGTGGTCTTCTCTATCGTTTGCGGTAGTTTGGTTCCCGAGCCAGGTTTAGCTTAGGCTCGTCTGTAGTTAGACCGTTCAGAGGGAGGTTGTTCCTTGCGGAGGGGATATCCTTCTCTTTCACAGGAACAGCCCAAGAACGGCGTTGTATGGGTAGGTGGATACCAAACAGATCAACGTCCAACAGCTACTCGTCGAGCTCGAGTCGAACGAAAGGCATTGGCTCATCTGCTTTAGGTCGATCACACCTCGACGATGGATGGTCGGTTCTGCTTTCACCTGCAGACTGTTTCGTTGTAGGCAGAGCTGCAGACCTCGCTGTGAACCCTGATGCCATTCGTCTACTAATGGTTTATCCACAGCACCTCCATCACTGTAAGTTGCTCAGTTTCCAAGAGGCACTTACAGTTACTGTTGCAGTGCAGTGCATTGCTGGAACGCATTTGTGCCAGGTTTTACTTACATCATCGAGCACATAATAGTGGTTGCGTGCTATGGATAGTGGACATCAGAGAGTCGGGGGGTATCTCATTGCTCGTATCTGTCTAACTTTCTAGATGAATGCAGACAAGGCGATAGCCGGCCAGAGCTCTTCATCTAGAAATGTAAATGGTGCCCTGATTTCATAAATGAAGGTCCATGCGTTTCAAACACTCCGAGTCACTAGTCTAGTAGCGGGTATTGACGGATGTTCGCAGAGTGGGACCTTGAGTCTAAGGAGTGTGAACTCAGTCTTCGAGTTAGGACGAAGTCTATATCTATTAACGAACCTAAGGAGTGTGAACTACCCAAAGGATAAGTGAGAATAGGCTATAGTATAGAAGAAGGAACGTTACCTCAGTCTTCGAGTTAGGATGAAGTCTGAGGTGTAAGGGAAAAAAGATGAAGCTACGAGTATGGTATATTATGTAAGCGGTGCTCGCTGTACTCAGAAGTCACAAGAACTCCAACACGCTCCCTCAGCGAGTCTCTGGTCAAGAAATAAACCATACCGTGTTAGCCCTCTTCGTTGTAGCTATAAAACAGACATATTTTTGCGACGGCAGTGGCCCCGAGGTGTCCCATTAAGGTGTTGACTGGCCTTGTCTGGTATTTCGAGTTGGTTGCTGCGCGTGCGTGATTTGTAAGCAGTGCGTTGTTGACCGTTGTAACGCAACTCCACAGCCTCGCAGTGGGCTCGTTTTCCTTCTCCCCCCATCACCACGCTCCCTCCACTCGTGTCGTCTCTCGTTTCATGACTGTGGGTCCATAGTGTCGCTCTGACACTGTTAGATTCAAGAATGCAGCCGTTTTGGGTAAGATAGAGAGGTTTGAGCTGCTGGGGTGCCGGTTTTGACTGATAGGGCGATTTCAGGCGAGAACTCCATCGTTTCGGGCGTCGTAACCATTCTCTGGCTTCGGAGTGGGTGCGAGAACGTTCTGATGGACTGGCAGGTGGGTTTGAAGCCACGGTTTTTTCGAATTTCGAGGTGAGGGCCTCAAACTGAACTGAGCACTTATCAGGCTCGTTAGACGGCATCGGAGGCCGATCGAAGCCGATGAGTGGCTCGTTTGGATCGTCTTGAACATTCCTGTGCCCCCCCTCAACATTTCGAGTGCCCGATTTAAGATCTGGGCTCGTTTGGTCCGTTTCTGTGCACATGCTGCCTGCATCTGCAGCTGCAGGGGTAACCAGTGAGTTTGGAGGCTTCAGCTCTGCTTCACTGGTCATATCCTGAGTGTTTACAGGTGGTGCACTCGTTATCACTTGTATAGGGTCTGTAGTATCGCTTTTTGGGACTCGGATACCACATATAGTAGTCACAGTTAGTCACAACATATGAGTAGCCTGCGCGCCAAACTGCCAACACATATGGACAGGCTGTGGCGGGCCCGTCAAATTAATTAATACGTGACTTATAGGCGGGCCGGAGTTCCATGAGTGACAATAACAAATGAGTGGGCCTGAGAGTAAGGATGCAACGAATATGTACAACATATATACTGGCCCGCCTATTTGAAAGAGCCAAGGGAATACCATAACAAATGTACGGGCCTGTCCGCGAGAGCAGATAAGGCTGCCCTGCTCATGGGCTGGCCCGGCCATGATGCCAAGGTAATACCGCGCAATTCACGGACGGGCCCGTCCAAGGTATCGGTAGCAGCGCATAACCCATGGACGGGCCAGCCCTTGGGGTGACGGCCATACCGCACATCTCATGGACTGGCCCGTCCAAGGTGGCAGGTAGTAGTACCTAACCCATGGACGGGCCAGGGGTTGGTACAACGGCCATACCACGCAACTCATGGACTGGCCCGTCCAAGGTGTCAGGTAGTAGTACATGACCCATGGACGGGCCAGGCGTTGGTACAATGGCCATACCGCACAACTCATGGACTGGCCCGTCCAAGGTGTCAGGTTGTAGTACATAACTCATGGACGGGCCAGGGGTTGGTACAATGGCCATACCACGCAACTCATGGACTGGCCCGTCCAAGGCGTCAGGGAGTAGTACATAACCCATGGACGGGCCAGACCTTGATTTGATGGTCATACTGTGCAACTCATGGACGGGCCTGTCCAAGGCATCAGGGAGTAGTACATAACCCATGGACGGGCCAGGGGTTGGTACAACGGCCATACCGCGCAACTCATGGACTGGCCCGTCCAAGGTGTCAGGTTGTAGTACATAACTCATGGACGGGCCAGGGGTTGTTACAACGGCCATACTGCGCAACTCATGGACTGGCCCGTCCAAGGCATCAGGTAGTAGTCCCTAACCCATGGACGGGCCAGGGGTTGGTACAACGGCCATACCGCACAACTCATGGACGGGCCCGTCCAAGGCATCAGGTAGTAGTACATAACCCATGGACGGGCTAGGCCTTGGTATGGCGGCCATACTGCGCAACTCATGGACTGGCCCGTCCAAGGCATCAGGTAGTAGTACATAAACCATGCATGGGCCAGGCGTGGGTATGGCGGTCGTACCGCGCAACTCATGGACGGGCCAGGGGTGGGTATGATGGTCAAACCGCGCAACTCATGGACTGGCCCGTCCAAGGCATCAGGTAGTAGTACCTAACCCATGGACGGGCCAGGGGTGGGTATGACAGCCATACCATGCAATGCATGGACTGGCCCGTCCAAGGAGTGAGATAGTAGTACATGACCCATGGGCGGGCCAGGTCATGATCTGGGAGGCCTGCCGCGCAACCCGCCCGTGAACTGGCGCGCCCAAACCCTGACCCTAGCGGCCCAGCCATCGTTACAATTTAATACGGTGCAATTCAAGCACGGGACAGGCCATCATAAGACCGTCATACCGCGCAATTTAAGGACGGTCCCGGTAGTGGCATGTGCCTAATATCGCGAAACTCATTCACGGGTTCGTCCAAGGTATCCGGTAGGAGGTCATAACCCAGGGACACGCCCAGTTGTGATAGGACGGTGATACCGGGCAACTGATAGGCAGGCCATCCCAGGCATGCTAGGAAGCCTTCACCATTGGATGGACCAGCCAGGCTGTGATACGAAGGTCATTCCGTGCCGCTCATCGACTTGCCCATCTGAGGTATCAGGTTGCAGCGCAATAATTGTTGACGGCCATGGCCTTGATATGAAGATAATACAGCTTCCATGTGCCGTCCCGTGCATGACATCAGGCAGGTATGCATAATGCACGGAATTAGCGGCCCGTCTGTAAACAGTATTGTTTGCCGGCCTACCTATGTTGGAACGTGATTCAGCTATGCAGGCGCCCGTACCACATAGTCATTGTTGGACGAAATCATCCCACATCTAGAAAATAGCAAACGTACACTACTTAATAAACCTACAATAATAATTTGCTGAATGAATATACTTGACTGCGTCAGCTGCAGTAATGCCAGCAGTGCGTGGGAAATATAAGTTTTCGCGCGTCGACAAGTACGCGTCGGCCTCAACACCTTGTTTTCCCTGTTTCCCTCAACCCATCACATCTGCCTACTACCTGCCCCACCCTCGACAATCAATCCACGATGAAGTTTGTCAAGAACTCCAAGGAACTCGGCGTCACCGTCAACCGTATCCTCTCCACTTACGAACGGCTCGTAATTACCTCGGGCACGATGGAGTCTGCGGAGAGGCATAAACGTTGGAGGGAAGCTGTGAAGGAGATGAGGAATGTACTGGTGCGTCGTGGCCGCATCACTTGTCTTCAGACCGCTAATTCACACTCGACCGATGCAGGAATCCATCAGGGCTATTGCCGATAGAACTGACAACGTTCCCCCAACGCTAATTGGGGTCGACAAATTCATCCATTGGACGGACGACATCGGTAACCCAGGCGTTCCGTTCCCCGACTGGCCCAGCTCCCTCTTCCCCACCCCAGCCTCCATCGCCGGCCATCCGTGGCTTCTGACCGTCGAAAGCCGATTCGATGCGACGCGTGCAGGTTGGATGGTGCGTCTGGAGTCCCCAACCGCTGTGAGTCGACGTGTGGATCTATGGCGAAAACACCACAAAACCAACACAAAGACAAATGCCGAGTTGGTGGTTTACCTGCGCGGACTTTGGCTCGAGGGATCGGTTACAGTGAAATGGGGGGGGGTTCTGCACACCTAGACGACTAGGGCAGAAGGGAAGGGTGCTCCTGACGAAGGGGGAGCAGGGGAATGACTGAAAAGCGAAGATATTTAGGCTACTCGGAGCCTAGAAGCGACGTAAAGTGATGAAGAATGACAGTAAATAGACCCTTAATGGAGCCTCAGATACTGCAAAGATAAAGAAGATAATGAGGGGCCTTAAAGCGACGACAATAAGGCAGATAACGTCGATAATAATTGGGCAGTAGTCTCACTACAAAGGGGATGGTATCCTATGCAGAGGGGGCTACTTGCTTGTGTCGTGTATGTATGTCTACTTGCTGCGACGTATTGGTACTTATATACAAAAGGTAGCGCAGCCTGAAGTAAATAGAGGGAAACACTTTGTAAGGGGTTTGTAAGCGATTGGTAAGAGGATTGGTAAAGGATTGGTAAGGCCGAGCAAGGCTGAGTAAGGACAGTAAGCGATTGGTAAGTAAAATCAGTCAGCATGACGAAGAATATCACAAATCATTTGAAATAGAATGAGTCATTAAGGAACGGATGAATAATGCGACAGAAAGGGGGATGAGTAAGCGCACTGGTCACTGCTGAATAAGGGGGTATGACTGCAAATGAGTCACTCTGACTCCTAGATCTGAGATCCAGATTCATTGGGGCGATATGCTGCACATCCAAAAGAAGAACTGTGGGGATTTCTGCCAGGGGCCAACTTTGGGGGTCTCCAGGGTAGTCAGGGCTTAGGATTTCGCAACTTTCCCCCCTCTCTCCTCTCTGCAAAGCAACCTGTACCAGGTGCAACTAGTGCTCTGGAGGGCATGAGGAGGAGGAGGGGCCATCTTCTCCAATGAGGGCAGGGAGAAGTGCCTCAAAATCGTCATGAATGCGATCAGATAGTGTAGATGAGAGTAGTTGGTACTGCAGCCGTCGCAATTTTGGGAGAACGAAAGACGAGATTGAGAGGTAGACGTTGCAGGGGGCAGGAAGGAAAAATCCGTAATCCTTTTCGACTGGAGAGACCGAAACAACCACATAAGACCTCTCAAGCCTGACGACAGACTTGAGGCGACCAAAGAATGTCTTCCTCGACGTCAGACTGACGAGAAGAACGCGCTGTCCCAAAGCGATAGGATGGGAGGTCATGGACGAGGGAGGGATGAACCAGGAGGCTTCAGGGCGAGAGCTAGTGGGGATTCCTGGCAAGTACTCGTAGCTATTCTCCCTAGCAAAGGACACAAGCGAAGAGACGGTCGAGGAGGTGGCCATTACGATAAATATTGGCGAAATGGGCGTTCGTTGGTAGAAATGATGCAGAAAATCGTGGAGTGCGCGGATCGTTACCAAATTTGGTAGGCAGGATGGCGTGGTCGAGAGCTTCCTGTGAGCGTGGGAATGGTGTCGATATCTTTAAAATTGACGGAGATATTCGAAAAATCGGAATGCCGTAAACTAGCGCTCAAAAAGTTTTTTCGGGCGCTCGGGTGGTTTCTTCCCTAACGTTAAGGATGGTTCTTGTGCGATGGATGACTGCTGGCAATATCAGTCATTCTTCGCATTAGGGCTAGGCTTCTCCGTTCTTCATCATTCAGCTTCCGAGTCCATGCTCACGTCACCAAACACCTTTGGTGCGTGACACCGCCACCCCAGTACTTGTGAGAGTACCAACGCCTCCCACGCCCGAGAACCAACCCGCCGCTAATGTGGCACCAAGCCACCCCGAGTCCGCCGATAAGGGCAAAGAGAAGGCCTTGCCTGCAGAATCTCAGGCAATCGGACAGCAGCCTACGAGTCGTGGCGATGGCAACGAAGATGGAGAGAGTGAGGTGGTTGAGCAGGACGTTCCGATGGACGATCAGACATCGGAGCCAGTACGTGGAAGGTCGAAAAAACGCGCCAGGTCACCATCACAATCGCGGCCAACGTCGACGAGACGCAAGTCTCAATCAAGGCCAAGTCGTTCGGGTAGGAAGGGTGGAGAGAGCGAGGTTGTAGGGCTGGACGATCCCATGGACGATCAGACATCAGAGCCCGTATGTGGAAGGTCGAACAAACGCGCCAGGTCACCATCCCAATCGCGGCCAATCCCGACGAGACGCAAGTCTCAATCAAGGGTAATGCGTTCGGGTACGAAGGGTGGAGAAGATAAAGGTGAAGGTACGTCCACCTTGCCAGATGCTCAAACGACGCCAAAGCCCAAGTACGGCCGGGCTCAAGTCGCCGCACGCACCACCCCACCCCCCGATCCCAACGCCTGCATCACGTGCGTCAACCACAAGGTTGTTTGCACGTGGACCGTTGGGAACATCCCCTGCGATCCGTGTAAAAAGCGGAAGATTGGCTGTGGGAAGGGTAGTGCTCGCCGTGCATCAACGGCTCGGACTCCCAAGACCCCCGCGAAATGTCAAGCCACCCCCACCCCCCCTAACTCCCCTCGACCTCGAACGCCTGTACCTCCACAGGTAGACGATAATGCGGTGCCACCCCCTCGAAAAAAAGCTCGGATCTCTAAACGTGCCCAGAACCCTCCTAACCAAGGGGAAGGATCGTCATCTTCAGCACCCCAACGGCGAGTTAGTAAGTATTTTCAAACGTTCAAAAGTATGTTTTCTGACTGAATACGTTTTAGCTGTTGTCATTCGTCCACCACAGCCCCCCGAAAAAAAACACGCCGTTCCACCCGCGATTCGAGATGAAGTTTCGGCCCATGTCCCACTCCCTGCGCCGCCCATTCCACCAAGTCACGAACATTCCCCTCCGTTGGAACCATTGCCCCCACAACTGTCGCCAGCACATCCATCAAATATATCCTGGCATCGTCGACTGGACGACATTATCCAGTGGCAAGACCTGATATTCGGCCGATTGGATGAAGTTGACAGGCGGGTGGAGGACGTTGCACGTCGAATACCACACCATCGTGATGATCGTCTGCTGGCGTTGGAAGGGCAGTTGGCGGATTGCCGGTTGACGATAGGAACGTTGACCCGTGAGGTAGAAACCTTGAGAGCGAGCGTGCACGGTAATCACCCAGCAAGAGTCATAGCACCACCGCCCGTCGATCAAGATCTTCTCGACGTTTTTGGACCATCCAAAATAAACGCCACGACAGAGGAGGCCGAAGAATCCGTCGCCGCGCAACTTCCAGGGCCCATGGTCACAGAAACACAGACCGGCCAGGAATTGGGAACGTGGGGCCAGCAAGAGCCTAGTGTTGTCGCCCAAGTAGAAGAGGAAAGTTCCTCCATGCAAGTGGGGAATGAAACTGGCGCGGCGACAGGGGACAGTTTGTCTGCACAAGATGGGAGTGGCAGCGGTGAGGCGTCCACAGGACATCAGGAGGAAGGTGGTAGTGGTGGGGCGTCAGTGGACATCAGGAGGAAGGTGGTAGTGGTGGGGCGTCAGTGGACATATCTTCCGCGCAAGACGGGACTGGCAGTGGTGAGGCATCCACAGGACATGTGGAGGCGTCGGGGGACATTTCGTCCGTGCAAGATGGGGGTGGCAGTGGTGAGGCGTCCACTGCACATGTGGAGGCGTCGGGGGAAATATCGTCCGTGCAAGATGGGGATGGCAGGGGTGAGGCGTCCACTGGACATGCGGAGGCGTCGGGGGATAGTTCGTCCCCGCAAGTTGACAGTGGCAGGGGTGAGGCGTCCAACGGACACGCGGAGGAAGGTGGTAGTGAGAAACATTAATGCGCAACATCCATATCGTAGTACCGGATGTATTTGCAAATATAATAATTTTTCAATCTCTTTGTCTGATTCTGCTGGTTCTTCACTGACAAGGCTGAATCTTTTCCCCCCTGGAACAATCGCGGTAGCCCTACTGCTGTAATAAAGTTTGCAGGCGCGCGATTGCCAGATATCGCGGAATGAGATTTTGAACGGGAAGGGGCAACCGTGACACCGCGAATATATCATCAGCAATACGTGGAATGTCAGCAATGCTCTCACCGCCGTACTATTGGTTCCTGCATTGCATTTGGCGCATTGCGCGCTTCCATCCCAGGCGGTCAAAATGGATGACAGTACAGTACAAGTTGACCACAAAAAGGGCTGGTATCATTGTTTACAGTTTAAGACCTACATACCATGATGGAATGGGTTATCATCAGGATTCATCCCCTGCCATATCAATTCAGCTTGCTCTGCGAGCCGATCATACACGGCCTGCTGCCTTGCAGCGTAGCAAGCGGCCCCACGGTTACCTGCTAATTTTTTTGCCATATATATTTCGTTCCATCTCTTCGCTCTGTATTGGAAAAAGTTCACGACTCATACAAATTCGGATGTTACCAGTTCGTTTTCCTCTTCCCAACGGTCCTTGGCCGCCTTAGCGCAGAGCCAGTGAATGCGGTAAACTGCAGTTGGAGCACATGTGAAAAGTCAGAAACAAAGCGCCAATGAAAACATACATTCGGACAGCCAACTCTTCGAATCAGTATCCTTGGGGATATCCATCGTCCAGAACCATGGCAGGTGGGAATCGCGGTGGTCATGTGCCCCCTGGGTAAAGGCAGCCGCGGTTGCCGACAGGTGTGATTTTTGAAGTTCCTGGTAGCGGTCCAGGATATCAGAGTCAGCGCCAAGTGAAATCATAGCTAAGCGGCATTGTCTGTAAATCGCGGCGCATTGCTTGACAGAGGTGTCGATGGAATGAATCATTTGCCATGCCCGTGTTCTCATCGAATAGTTGGTTGCAGGCCTTACAACACCCCTGAATATCACCACTTTGTCTGCCAATGCAAGACGTAACCCATGAAGGGCATCATTTGCCTGTCCCATGCGCAACTCCAACTCCATTTGCGCCAGTCGATGCAGCTTGTTGGCTTTGCAATAAGCGCTTCCAAACTTCGATGGAAGCGGCAAATATGGTGAGGTCGGATCGTTGGATGAAGCTCTGCCGAAGACCTCTACCAGGCTGCTATCGCTATAACCATCATTGGATACTGCATCTTCATCATCAAGAGTATCTTGCCCCAACGTCAGATCGGTTCTTCCATCAGACTCGTCGCTCCGCTCAAATTCATCATCCACCCGCAGATAAATCCTGCCATCCGTGATAAATCTCGATCGATCAGCCGATAATTTCTCGGTGCGATGAGCTATGGTCAATCTCTTGAGCTCGGATGGGTTCGGACCGTTGTCTTTTCTATATATGTTGAGAATGATTTCTGCCTCTTCAATGGCTAGACCGCGAGTGATCCAACTCGCGGCTCCATGGTGAACCCCCTGTCGGGGCGATTTCTCCAGTAGCCGAAGTTCTACTGCATGCACCATTGGTGCTTTGGAAGACATGTACATTTAAATCCCTTGTGCGCCGTAGATAATCTCGCTTACCCTTCTTCAATTGGATTTCGAAGACATCCATGACCGATGGGTCATGTACACGACGAAGGAGAGCGGTCTCTTCTTGCCGACCCCAATTCCTTTGTTGCTCCGGTGTGATAGCCTTGTTGAACCTTTCAAACGCGTCGCGGGCCAACACTACAGACGCCCGTGCAGTCTTCAGCTTCCGCGATAGGCTGTCAGCTATGAACATGTGAGAGCGGCCTCCAATGTCAAAGATGAATTTCCATACCCATCCGAATCATTTTCATGAAGTTGGAGTCGTTCATCTGGAAATCCAATAGTTCTTGGCGGTGAGGGGAGGTCATGCCGCGAGTTGATGCCGACACTATGTTCAACGTGGACCACAACGTCTCGATGATTTCACCATCTACCCAACCTGCACCTTTTATAAATAGCAGCGAGTACCGTGTATAACATTCCTTTTTGTGACCGTGAACATGCCACATGCCAATTCCTGCCGTGATTCTAAGTGATGGTGGAAGGTGCAAAAGGTCGCTGCTTTCGATACGCCTCCGCAGATTTTTCATGTATGCGCAGTTGATGTCATAGAAGCAGAGAACATTCTCTATGCCGGTCATGTTGTAACTCAGTGCATGGGTTAGGGAATAGTCCATGTTCAGCTGCCTTTACTGCCATGAGCGGATGTAATTTGACCGATATCGCGCTCACCTTTCACCCTTTTGGAAGTCAACAACGGAATGCGGGTAAAAGCAGCCATGCCGCACACATGCCGTCGCACCCACTCCTGTGGAGTTCAGTTTACCGCGGCTGGCACTTGCCTGACTGATCGCTTTGTGATTGTTGCAGGAAGATTTCTTCAGCGCATTTCAGGTTCTGATACTCATGCCAGTGATGATACATACCTCCGTGATATGTGGAGTAGCTTTCAAATATGCTTGATACGGTGGGTTTCTGACCATAAACCCACGTCCATCCATGAGCCACACTTGATCATCCGGCCGCCTCTCATGCATGTGTTCTGCCTTGAAATTTCCATCCATAACTACCGCCCTTGTGTACTTCCAACTTCTAACAATTAGCGCGATAGGATTTACGCTTAATTGGGTACTTACTCGTCCAAATTAGCTGTTGGGCCTACGTTGATTCCCGGCTGAGGACATGCCGCGCAAAATATTACAAGATCCCCATCCTTTGAGGGATTCATATTATCTTGGAAACCGCTCCACTTCAGAAGCTTGAGGAGGCGCCATTGCCGGGCTACCTGCAGAAGTTCCCTATATCTGTCCTAATGACATAGCCGTTCTTAATATCACACGGTTTGATCAGTGGAATGGAATTCGTACCACAACCAAATGCGGAAAAACATTAGAGGTCACCCGGCGAAGCTTGCTGTAATAATTCATGCCAGATGTGCCGCATTCCACATTGTCTCTCAAGAAATCATCCAAAACTGAAAATGTGAACGCCGTGCTGGGCTTATCAAATGTGGATGGACATAGCTTTGCTCGGAATAGCTGCAAAGGATAACTTTCTGCATTCAGACACTGGCATGGTCGTACTAGTATGAAATGCACCCCTGTAACATCGACGATCATGAGATGTTTTGAACCGACTGGCGGCCGAAGGTGAAGGGGAATATTGTCCACATCTTCCCATTCATCATCATCCATTGTTGGTGTATCTTGCCTATCACCCTTCGTCTGATCTCCATCTTTGCCTGCAGTGGTAGGCCGCGATTGTCCGCTCAATGGCGGCGCCTCATTCGCGGATGCAGATGGGCAGGGCGCTCCACCGTGCCCAAGATGAAGTTGAAGGCCAGTCTGCAGGTAATCCTGAGGATCTGTATCTTCGATAGCATCTTCACTCACCATGTGAAGGGCGGAGTCCTCAAAGAAGTTCCCAGTCCACTGCTGGATCCTGTGGAAAGGGTGAGATGCATGCGTCATGCGGCAGCAATTTGTACAAAGAAGCGGCTGATGCATGCAATCTGGGCATCTGTACACCCCATCCTTTTGGCAAATCTTACAGATCCATGGCAGAGGGGGGGCTTCCAAGTCCAGCAGGATGTGGAGAAAGTCCTCCCGGTAAGGCAGCCATTCGTGGATATAATCATTCTGCGTCTAAGGTTTGGATATGAAGCTGATCGCCTTGCCACTGAGTAGCAACATACCTTCTTTCTCGGTATCGGCAAGGGTTCTACAGGGGGATCATTCATAACGTACGAGTTTTCAACTCCCTCTTCACCCTGTAAGTGGTATTTGGACGGCGATCGTGAATATTTGGACGGTGATGAGGAGGGAAACGACTTGGAGCGTCCAGGGGTTGTCACAACAGGTTCCTTGATCGCAACTTCTACTAGTCGTGATCTATTCCGACCACTGGCATTTCGTGTCCTCACTTCCAGCTGTTTAACTCGATGACCTGGTGTAGGACTGATCATAGTCATCCCCTTCCTAGCTTTTCCTTTCGCCATCTCGAGGGGATCACTGAGTTCAGGTGTTGGAACCGTCTGTGATCACTTAGCGTGTAGATTGCATTTCCAGGGGTACTAGGATAACCCCCCTTTATTGTCACCTGTCAATCCTAACCAAATGAAGGTAACACTATCCAAAATAGGAGTAAGCCAAATGGCCAAACACGAGTTCTCAGCCACATGATCAGATCGGGAATCATATCTAGAGGGAAAAGCTTCCGAACACCCAATCAGTGCAAGGGATTAGCATCGGCCGATGCAATCAGTGCCCTGATCCGGCTTCGGCAGACCCAATGAGAGCAGCTAAGATCCCATCGGGGCTAGGCCTCGCAACGCGTGGGAATGAGGGTGAATTGAACTTCGGGTTAGAGGGACGCATCGCGAAAGCTAGACCGAAAAGTCTTCGTTTCCCAAAACCTCCCAATTTCACCGTCGTGCAAATACCCATGGACTCCCAATTTGATACCGACTTTGGGTATGCGAGTGATGCAGATGCAGAACTTGCAGGGGATGAGGAGGGGGACGGGTCAGGTATCGGGGAAGAACAGCCAGAGGGCCCTTTCAACCTAGCAGAATTGGAGATCCTCGCCCGCAGGAGGAGAGAGTGGACACAAGCCCGGAAAAAAGAGAAGGCCATCATATTGCGGGAAATATATAAAGAGTTCGCTAAAATCGGGAGGAACCGCGATTTGAGTCTGGTTCAACGGCAGGAAAAGGAGGAGGTATGGTCTACGTTGTTCAATCCGTCATTCTGCTAATAAAACCTTCCTCCCAGCAAATCACTGCATGGCTAAAGAAGCCTCTCAGGACGCGGAAGCCCCGAATAACAATTCGGTCTGCATATAAGTACTCAGTGCGGTCGGTAGTTCGGGAAATATACCACGAGCGAATACAAGAGAAACATGTGCTCATGAAGAATGAAGGCGCAACGAAAGGAGACCACAAACGCATTGATCTGTATCAGCAGGCATTGACAAACTTCATACGGGAGGACCTCACCGAAGAGCAGCTTGCAGCAGCCCATGATATCGCGGAAAAGTGGAACAGACCAGAGGGTCCGTCTGCTGAGGTGCAAGTGCGGTGAGTCCACCTGAGATTGCAAGACATAGAAACACTCACTAATATTTTTCAAAGAAATGCCAAGAAGTATGCACTCAAATTCATGAAGAACTTCGCAGAGGAGATGTGGAGGTATTGTGGAATGAGAATGGTTTCCTTGATGGGTTGGAAAGATGAGGATGGGGCTGTACAGGCATGTTGGTACGTCCCAGGAATTCCTCTCAATGGTTCATCAATCTCAGTTGTCCAAAGCATGGACTTCAATAGCGACATTGCAAGTGGAAGCGCCTTCAACGACATACACACCCTCGATGCCACCTGGCGCGACTACCTGGGCACTGCCTACGAGAATCCTGACATTTCTGGAGGAGAGGAGGTGCCCAATATCGCGGCGCACCGCCCAAGGGCCAAAAAGGGGGACCCTGTACAGCTGGTAACGAATGAAGATGGAGAAATTTGGATTGGAGACCTCACAGGTCGTAGCCGAGATACTATTCTGCAAATGGTTCGCGGGTATCTAACCGCTCATTACCGTGAGTTTGTGAACATTACCCGCTAATGAGACTTACCGCGATTTATTAGGGCGGGCATGTAAAAGCCGCTCCGCCACTGTACCTTTCAAAAAATTGGGACGGTACCAGGCCGAGATGATTGCAACCCGCCATCTGCCTGAGAATTTCAGCTTTACCGTCGACCCCAGCCACATGCGCCTCTCAGTAGCGTTGGATTTGCTGAACTTCTGGCATGAGCGACAGATAGCCACCCCCAATGACGTCTTTTCATTCCAAAAGTGGCTGGATCAATCTGGAAATTTACGGGAACCATCTGACGGAAGCGTTAGGCCCCTCGAGGTTGCCAGGAAAAGGAAACGGCAATCATGGGAAGTCTCAACGTCATCAAATGGAAGTACATCAGATGAAGATGGGGATCCAGATGACGAGGATGAGGGTACATCCTCCAGGCCCCCTCTTTCCAATACATCCGCAGGGTCCTCTAGGGTGACAAGCCGCCCACGACAGAAAAATCCCCTGCCGCGAAAGAAAACTCCAATGCCGCGAAAGGTAACCTGTCACACGACGGATGATGAGGGCCAGAACCCCACGGACGAGGAAGATTTATGTAGCAATGAGAATGCTGATTTGCCAGTACTTGCGAATCCCCCAAAACGACAGCGACCTGCCGCCCAAAAACAAGGTCATATGCTGCCATGATTCCTTTACTAGTACTGACTAAATTCACGCTTCACTAGTATGTGCCACATCAGTTCTGCAAGATAATAGCGATCACCAAGACAGCGATGGGTTCGAAAGTATTCCTTTCGTGGATGCCCCTACCGCCAAACCTGGGCCATCCAGTCAACGTCGAATAAATGGGAAGTTGAAACCTGCGCTCAAACAGACTCCAAGGTTGGAATTGCAGAACGCGGATCGGCAGGCTGAAAGCCAAATGATCAATGGCGATTCGTCTGCTAGCAAACCTCGACCAAGGAAACCTGCCCCGAAGAAGGCAACGATTTCGGAGACAGGCAAGGACCAAGGCCGCGACAGGCTTCTTCCAGCAGAAGGTACAATGATTTATCTATGCGGCCTGCAAACTCACCATTTTCATTGCTTTAAAATTAAGGTTCTCTGCGGAAGTCTCCCAGACCCCGCCGTGCCCCCATACCACCAGACGCCAATGTGCCCTCCCCAAAAGGCAAAAAATCACGGAAGGCAGTGAAAACTAGTAAGAAACACGCCTGATGTAGGATATTAACATTGCAATTATATCTAGTATACCTACCGCCGCGATTGTACATACTTTATGTTCTTTGGACGAAGCTGCCGCGATTACAAATGAAATTCTTCTAGAGATGTGCCCAATACCTGGAGGCACCCCAACCGATTGCTGTGCTGCACTTGTTCTCACGGTCGGACTGTGAATGGAAGCGTCCATAGTTTGATAGTAGTCAACCTAATTTCTCATCGCGATCAATCATGTCAGAGCAACAGCAACGCAAAGTGAGATTCTATCGCCAGCGTAAGATCTATCTATACGTGCCCTTTCCATCTGCTCAAAAATTTCACAGTAGACATTGTGCTGATATCACCTCGGCAACAACCGGGAACTTCCTCGGTTCACGACGAAGACACGGATATTTCCAGTTCTGAAAGCCGTATCGCGTCCAAAAATTGCCCAAGCATCGAGGAGTTGAAGTCATATGGGGAGGAGTCTCCCTCACCACCCCCCGAGATGAGTACCGCGCTCCGATCCCCTTCCCCAACCTTCGATCTCTCTCTTTTTGAGAGAATGAAGCGCGCCGAGGTTCCCAAGCCACCAACTCCAGAATTTACAAGGGCCCCATGCCCCCAAGCAGACTTGGCAATGGCGGATGCTGGGGACTTGGGAGATATCGTGGTGCGAGCCCCATCCCCCTCACTCAATATGTCTCTTTTCGAGAGAATGAGATGCGCTCAAGTTCCTTCGCCACCGTCCCTAACCGAAGAAAGGGTCCCTTCATCACAAGAAGACGCTGAAATGGAGTTGGCTGAGGGTTCCAGGGAAACCACTGCTGGATCTCCCTTGCCAATGTTCAACCTGTCCCTCTACGAGAGAATGAAGCGCGCTCCAGTCCCCAAGCCACCCTCTCCAGCGCCAGGTACGTACTAATATATATTCCCATATCACCTGATCAGCTTACTTTCCATGGTCGGTAGCCTCAGACATGGATCTCTTCAACAGGATGCAGCACGCGCGAGTTCCATCACTGCCATCCCCCTGTCCAGGTCAGCATTTCATCTGTTTAAAAGTGGGAATAAACTAATAATGGACCGTGTGGTGTGTAGCCTATGATGTGGATCTCTTCAACAGGATGCGACATGCGCAAGTTCCATCCCCGCCATCCCCCCCTGCAGGTCAGCCTGTCATCTTTTTAAAGTGGGAATAACCTAATAGGAACGGTCTGTGTGGTCTGTAGCCTATGATGTAGATCTCTTCAACCGGATGCGAGATGCGCGAGTTCCATCCCCGCCATCCCCCCCCACAGGTCAGAGTTTTGTCTTTTCAAATGTTTGCGAAGCTAATAATGGTCCTTCCCAATGCAAGCCACAGAGGCAGACACCTCGAAAAAATTGCAAAGTGCAGAGGCTCCATCGCCACCCTCTCAGCGTGAAGGTTAGCATACATCACCCTAATACCGGCTCATACTAAGCGCGATATGGTATCTCCCAGGATTACGAATAGAACAAGAGGATGAACCCGACCGGAGTGGAAGGATTGACTTCGGCGATCCAGATCGCGCACAATTGCGGGAATGGTTCATGCTTGGATTGACAGGTATGAGCCATTCCAGATCCCATTTGCCATCCAAAAAAAATGACGATCACATAGGCCCTTCACTTTCAGCTGATGACCGTCTCGCTCTGGAGCGCGCTGGATTGGCCAACGCTGATACGGCGGACGACGGTAGGTATTTTGTACTTATTTCCGCGCTTTCTAATATGGGCAGCTAGTGTTGAGGGCCCTTCAGGACTTGAAATCGCGGCATGTGAGTCCAGCATCAGCTGGAAATTATCCTTATGAAAAGACGCTCGACTTGCACATTGTGAGAGTAATGAAGAGGATTGCCACTGATATCCAGCACCTCGTTGAAAATCGCGTGAAGAGCACGCACCTGGGACTGTACATGATTGACTCGATTGACCTGCTCGAGCTATCCCGGTATCCCCATCTAGCTCCCGATGTACAGACGTATATTGGCGGCCCACCGTATCCAACCCGACAATCAGCCATAGAAATGGCCATTATCTATTGGGGATTACGGGTTGAGTGCGCGGTGGTTCATCTGTTGGGCTTGCCGCGAGTATCCGACTGGCCAACGCAATGGTTCTACAACGTCCTCCTGGATTTGGTTCGTTCCCATTTATGTTATCTATATTCGGTACTGAAGAACGCCATTACAGAAGGAACTTGACCATCTCATTCTAGTCACGGTATCGCGGCATAGCTTCACGCCCATGCTCCCAGCGTGTTTTCACGCATACCTCCGATGCCAGGAGGACAAGGATAGATTTCAGGAGGAGATTAGAAACATTCCATTGGGCGCCTTCCATATGATCGACTCTCTGGCTCATTATATCCCTGACTGGACTCAAAGGATGCCCAACAAGTATACTGGGTTTGTTTTCCCATGGTGGCTCCATGGGTCCTCGCATTATCCTGCGGATTTCCAGAAATTGAGGGGCGGTAGGGTTTTCCCAATCGCGGCAGAGTACTTCCAGGTAATTTCGGTTGTATTTACAGTTTCATTTTCTCACCGTTGTCACGCACCAAAGGTGTTTGGCAACGTGAGCATGGACTCAGAAGCTGAATGATGAAGAACGGAGAACGGAGAAGCCTAGCCCTAATGCGAAGAATGACTGATATTGCCAGCAGTCATCCATCGCACGAGAACCATCCTCAACGTTAGGGAAGAAACCGCTCGAGCGCCCGAAAAAACTTTTTGAGCGCTAGTTTACGGCATTCCGATTTTTCGAATATCTCCGTCAATTCTAAAGATATCGACACCATTCCCACGCTCACAGGAAGCTCTCGACCACGCCATCCTTCCTACCAAATTTGGTAACGATCCGCGCACTCCACGATTTTCTGCATCATTTCTACCAACGAACGCCCATTTCGCCAATATTTATCGTAATGGCCACCTCCTCGACCGTCTCTTCGCTCGTGTCTTTTGCTAGGGAGAATAACTACGAGTACTTGCCAGGAATCCCCACTAGCTCTCGCCCCGAAGCCTCCTGGTTCATCCCTCCCTCGTCCATGACCTCCCATCCTATCGCTTTGGGACAGCGCGTTCTTCTCGTCAGTCTGACGTCGAGGAAGACATTCTTTGGTCGCCTCAAGTCTGTCGTCAGGCTTGAGAGGTCTTATGTGGTTGTTTCGGTCTCTCCAGTCGAAAAGGATTACGGATTTTTCCTTCCTGCCCCCTGCAACATATATCTCTCAATCTCGTCTTTCATTCTCCCAAAATTGCGACAGCTGCAGTACCAACTACTCTCATCTACTCTATCTGATCGCATTCATGACAATTTTGAGGCACTTCTCCCTGCCCTCATTGGAGAAGACGGCCCCTCCTCCTCCTCATGCCCTCCAGAGCACTAGTTGCACCTGGTACAGGTCGCTTTGCAGAGAGGAGAGAGGGGGGAAAAGTTGCGAAATCCTAAGCCCTGACTACCCTGGAGACCCCCAAAGTTGGCCCCTGGCAGAAATCCCCACAGTTCTTCTTTCGGATGCGCAGCATATCGCCCCAATGAATCTGGATCTCAGATCTAAGAGTCAGAGTGACTCATTTGCAGTCATACCCCCTTATTCAGCAGTGACCAGTGCGCTTACTCATCCCCCTTTCTGTCGCATTATTCATCCGTTCCTTAATGACTCATTCTATTTCAAATGATTTGTGATATTCTTCGTCATGCTGACTGATTTTACTTACCAATCGCTTACTGTCCTTACTCAGCCTTGCTCGGCCTTACCAATCCTTTACCAATCCTCTTACCAATCGCTTACAAACCCCTTACAAAGTGTTTCCCTCTATTTACTTCAGGCTGCGCTACCTTTTGTATATAAGTACCAATACGTCGCAGCAAGTACATGCAAGCAAGTAGCCCCCCTGCATAGGATACCGTCCCCTTTGTAGTGAGACTATTGCCCAATCATTATCATCGTTATCTGCCTTACTGTCGTCGCTTTAAGGCCCTTCTTCATCATCCTTATTCTTGCAGTATCTGAGGCTCCATTAAGGGTCTATTTACTGTCATTCTTCATCATCTTACGTCGCTTCCAGGCTCCGAGTAGCCTGTATATCTTCGCTTTTCTGTCGTTCCCCTGCTCCCCTCTCGTCAGGAGCACCTTCCCTTCTGCCCTAGTCATCTAGGTGTGCAGAACCCCTCCCCCACTTCACTGTAACCGATCCCTCGAGCCAAAGTCCGCGGAGGTAAACCACCGACTCGGCAATTGTCTTTGTGTTGGGTTTTTTTTGGTGTTTTCGCCATAGATCCACACGTCGACTCACATCTGGAGCCCACCGCGAGGGGTGGTTACATTTGGCTCGAAATCCATCTCATTTTCTTCGTAAACGACTCCTACATCGTCTGCCCTATCGAAATCTTCGTCATTGCCGATAACCATCCATTCCACCTCGTCGCAACTCGCCTTTTCGACCACCAATTCCCCTCGGAATAATCCCCATACTTTCCCACCATGTCTTCGACCACTGCGAACCCACTTATGCCAGTGCAAGCTCAGGCAGCTGCATCTGTTAATTCTGCTCGTTCTGTACTCACTATGCCACTTCTTGGAACCAAATCTTCCCCAGAACTCTTCCAGGGCGACTGCTCTCGAGTTCGAACCTTCCTCGACCACTATGAGCGACTCTGTGCCTTCCATAATGTCACTTCGGACCATGATATGGTCGCCTCAATCCTCCCTTACTGCAATACTCGTGTCAGAGAAATCATTGAAGGAATGCCTCACTTCCATACCCCCAACTGGGCCAGATTGAAGGCCAGTTTGCTTCGCTACTTCGATGCCGACATCTTCGACGAAAGGTTCTTCGAGAGGGACCTGAAATCTCTTGTACTGCGATTCAGGAATCAGCCTATCATGTCTCTCCACGATTTCCGAGCCTATAACCGAGAGTTCACTCGAGTTGGAGGCTGGATGAAGCACAAGGGAAAGCTCACTGAACATGAACACGATCGCTACTTCTGGGCTGGACTTTCTCCTTTGTTTCGAAGCTCTGTAGAGGGTAGACTGAAGCAGAAGGACCCCAACCTCAATGTCAGCATACCTTTCCCCTATGATGAAGTCTGTAGAGCTGCAGAAGAGGTGCTGCGTCGAGATCGGTTCGATGCAGATGACCTTGACCTCCTCGGTCCTCGATCCATATCCAGTCTTTCAGAGAAGGAGAATATCCCTCCACAGCAGCATGATGCGAGGGGAGGGAGTGTTCGACCGCTTCTACCACCCCAGGATGCCAGGAGAAACTTGGAGACACTGGAGAGGGAGGGAAGCATGGCTCAGAAGCAGGATGAGGTCGAAACCCTGATAAAATCCTTATCTCGTATGTCCTTAAACGATCCAGATTACTCATTGCTCTATTATCGAGCCATCAAGATGGATCCCGATGCTGCAAAGGTGATTCGTCCCCCAGCACTCCACTCCGCCCCTGTTCCTAGCTCCACTGCGCCCCCTGTCAGTCCGAATTCATCCCAGGCACGCCCCCAGAGGAAGCCCATCGTCTGCTTTGGCTGTGGAGTCACTGGACATGGCCTAGACACCTGCGATGCGATCAATGATCTTATCAAGAAGGGTTCTTTGGCTAGAGATGACAACCATCGCGTCATATATCCCAATGGGCAGCGCATCTACAGGAATGGTGATGAAACGATCTTGCAGGCTTATGAGAGATCTGTGAAGCCGACCCAATCCTCCAGTAGTGTCCACTTTGTTATCCATGAAGAAGCCGATGAATTTCTTGGAGCAGAGATCTATGAGTTAGAGGATGACGCTATTGTTGCTGCTGCAGAAAGAAATGCGAAAATCTCGAAGGATAAGCGAAGGGAAGTCTTCGATGGAGTGCTCC
The DNA here is from genome assembly GCA_024613165.1 of Pisolithus albus. NCBI lineage: Eukaryota > Fungi > Basidiomycota > Agaricomycetes > Boletales > Pisolithaceae > Pisolithus > Pisolithus albus. The sequence goes on from JANFAB010000133.1 coordinate 64,508, forward strand.
TCCCACCTCGGAACCATGGGAAGGGCAAAGAGAAGGAATTTCCGAAGCAATCTACCTCATCAACACCTGCCAATCAGCCTCAGCCACCATCAGCCCCACACTCTGATCGCCTATCAGCCCCACAATTTGATCGCCCATCAGCCCCTATCCATCAGCCATCAAATCAATCTTATCCAACACCTGTCGCACAGCCACCTGTCAATGTCACTGCGCCCAAAGCCCCTGTCTTTGTTCCTGTCGATGTCCATCGTCGTGGCTTTGATGGGAATGATGATGATGCCATCATGGAAGATGAATCCATCAATAAACCTTCGCAACAGGCCTCTGAGTCCCCTGCAGACAAGGGGAGGAAACCCAAGGCCCCTGCTGCCATGACTTCTCCATTATCTCAATCAGCAGACCCAAAGGCTATTGTGGATCGCATTCTGGCTACCCCTATGACCCTTTCATTGGGGGAAGTGATAGGAGCATCAAGGGATGTATCTCATCACCTTCAGGAACTCATCAGATACAAGCGTCAACCCATCACTCAATCTGTCAGAACTGTCGATGGGACACCTCCCATCAGTTCTTATCTTGCTTTGACATCCAGCCCCTTAATCACAATTAATCTCACCTGTAATGGTCGACAGGTGACAGCTGTCATCGACTCAGGCTCCACTCTTAATGTGGTCAAATCGAGTATAGCACGATCTGTCATTCAGATGCCCATCGACATCTCAAGATGCATCAATATGAAGGATGCCAATGGTGGAGTATCAATGCTCACTGGTTTAATCAAAGATGTACCGCTCTTCTGTGGTGCTGCTAGGACCTGGACCAATCTATTTGTTGCCCCTGATGTCGATGCAGGCTTTGATTTGCTTCTAGGACGCCCCTGGGCACATGGGAATGCTGTTAGCATCGTTGAGAGAGGCTCAGGTACCTTTGTAGTCTTTGGATCAGACAAAGATCATCCCCTCGAGCTCTGTGTCACTGAAGGGACTGCTGAACCGATTGCTACTGCTCTCATGGCGACTCTCCAGCCCTCTAGCTTCGAAGAAGACTCTGGGACTCTTGCAGATGATGAGGCTTCAACTGATTCCTCTCCTACTGGATCGCCTATTACCTTTGCACCACCTTCCCCACCTTCTGGGACTCCCCCTTCGACTCCCCTGCATCCAGACTCGATTCCCAATGGCATAGATGGCACCTTTGGACTTCCAGAGTTCCATCCCATCCCTATCATCACTGTGGAGCCACCGTCTAGCCCTCCGCCTTTGAATCTTCTTCGTACACTCACTGAGGAGTTACAGGCCACTGAGATGAATGGATTGGAGGATGATCCCTTTGTTGCTGCGATGCGTCATCAGATTAGGAGGGAAGAACGTCTGTCTCTCACTGCACTTCTTGCTGGGCTCACTCGTCAGTATCCCAACTTCTTCCACGTCTACTTTGACTCGGATTATGCCCTTGCTGGTGAAAGAGGCATTGATCAGGACGACCACTACTATCAGGACTTCCTCTTACTGCATACCTACCTTGTGCAGCGCATCCCTGGTACCCCATGGCGTGATCGTAACCAGTTTGGAGGCTCTGCCTATGTACGCTTCTATCCCAATCCTCGCCCTGACCCTGCAGATCAGAGTCCACCTCCTAACGACCCCATCCTATCCCCTGATCCTCCTGAAGCTCCAGATAATCCATCCCTGCACTCTCAGTCGAATATTTTGTCCTCTACGGACGAAGGTCCTCTTCATCCTCCTTCCTCCCATTCGCAAATGAATATTGCGCCTGCTGAAGCCCCAAATCCTCCACCTTCACCCATTTCCAACACTACTTATCTTGAAGTGCCCCCTGTCGATTTATCCGAGTCTTCACTCTTGTTTCAGGTCGAAGATCCACCTCCTGAGCCTCATCTAACGAATTCTTGCCCCCTTCGCTGCACCTCTCATTGCGTCGCCTCTGAAATGTTCGACGACTTGCCTGGACAGTCTATATCCTACAGCAAGATGGTGCTGCATCTTACTTCGACCAAGTATGTCTCCTTGCCTGATGGTCTTGGAGAAGATGAAGTGCTGGAATTGGGCCCCATTTTCCATGGATGTCAGTTTGTTGATAGGATCGTGAGGGATGAAGCGGATGAAGAAGCTCCTGATCTCCTCGTCTTCATGAGTATTGTTGGTTTCCCTCCCTATGTCGATGTGTCCCATCCCCCATCATCGCATTTCGACCATCTGCCTGCTACTCTGTCTCCCATTCTATCGGACATGTTCAAACTGGGTGTTAACTCGTGTTTCCATCTCCCCAACCATCCACTCATCATGCCTGCACCACCTGCAGATCCTCGACATGCCCTCGACATTATGGCCGATGGAGAGAAGATTGCCATGCCAGGATCTTATAGTCAAGTATCCCTGCATCATACCTCGACGGGATGGGTAGCTCAACTCCAAGACCCAGAAGTGAACAAGGTAGGAGACTCATCTACTGCTGTTGATGTGTCGCAATCCTACACCCCACCTGGTCTTCCCCTCCTTGCCAATGCCATCAATCATGTCTCAGCCAGTCATCATCCACCCCCGTTCGAAGCAATTTCCTACCCAGATTATCCCCCTACTCCCTCGGATACAGCTACTCTCAGTACCACTGCGCAGCTTCACCAGGATATCTTTGGATCTGACTCCTTTCACTTTCAGACTTCATCCTGGCCCTCTGATGAGTCTATTTTCTGAATTTTCCGATTTTACTTACCGTTTTTCTTTTGATTCATATGCTTCTCCTTTGATTTCTTATGCTACTCACTTCGACCGAGAAGTCGTTAAACTCCTAAATCCACAGACAATTCTTCGCTCTCATACTCCTGTACCACCACCTACTATGCCTGCCTCGGTTCAGTGCTTCGAAAAATCTTTTTACTGTAATTTTTCGTGTTCTCCTTCGCCTTCCAGACCCCTAACTTCTCCAGACTCGTTATCTATTCAAAATAACAAAAAGCCACAAAAAATCTTTTTCTCCTTATCTGATTTCCTTGATTTGTTACGTTTTAGACGCTCTCTTGTTACAGATACAGAAAACCCAGATACCGACAATGTACGCTCAGTTTATGGCGCTTATAAACGAGTTGATCGCAAGGTCAAACCTGTTCCGGGCGTTTATCCAGAAGATGCACACGTTCACCGCCGTTTCCCGGAAGACCCCCTTAAATCCCTAATTCCACTCACGCCTCACCCCCCTACTTTTGTTCCCACGAAGAAGCTTACCAAGGAACGCCTGCACTCCATGAAATTAAATGCCGACAACTTCCTGTGGCCAGAAGAGGAAAAACTTTTTTGCCACATAATGAAGCTAAACGAGCGCGCGCTTGCCTTTGACGAATCGGAACGTGGCAACTTCAGATCTGATTACTTCTCGCCTTACATAATCCCTGTCCTGCCCCACGAGCCATGGGAATATCGTAACATTCCGATCCCGCCCGGTATCCGAGACCGAGTCATACAGCTTCTTCGGGATAAGATTGCAGCCGGACTCTATGAACCGGCTCAGTCCTCCTATCGCTCAAAATGGTTTTGTGTTATGAAGAAGAACGGAAAGATCCGAATCGTCCATGATCTGCAGCCTCTCAATAAGGTTACAATTCGGGACGCTGGTGTTCCTCCTATCTTGGACGACTTTGTGGAGCCGTTCGCTGGCCGGCAATGCTATACCGTGTTCGATCTCTTCTCCGGCTTCGACGCACGTCAACTTCACCCCGATAGCCGAGATCTTACCTCATTCCTGACGCCGCTTGGCTTGCTACGCCATACTGCCATGCCTCAAGGCTACACCAACTCGCCATCGGAATTCCAGAACTGCACAGCATTCATTCTTCAGGACGAAATCCCTCACATCGCCAATGTTTTCATCGACGATCTGCCTATCAAAGGCCCTGCTACACGTTACGAAGATGCCAATGGCCATGCCGAAACGTTAGCCGAGAATTCTGGCATCCGGCGCTTCATTTGGGAACATGCCAATGACGTACATCGGATCATGCATCGATTTGCTCATGCCGGAGGAACGTTTTCCGGTCCCAAATCTCAGATCTGCCAACCTCGTGTCACTATTCTTGGCCAAACCTGCCATCCTCGTGGTCGTTCCCCTGACGACAGCAAGGTGAAGAAGATTGTGAATTGGCCAACGCTCCTTACACCCAAAGATGTACGGTCGTTCCTAGGCCTCTGTGGTACTGTTCGTATCTGGATTGCGAACTACTCGCAGCTGGCTCGGCCGCTGGTCGACCTCTATCGCAAGAATGCTCCGTTTGAATGGGGAGAGCCCCAACAGGAGGCGTTTGACGCCTTGAAGCACGCTGTTTCAACTGCCCCTGCCCTTCGCCCCATCAACTACTCATCTGATTCCCCCGCCGTTCTTTCCGTTGACACCAGCAATGTTGCCATAGGATTCATTCTTTCGCAGTACGACTCAGAAGGACGCAAACGCCCTGCTCGCTACGGTTCACTCCCTATCAACGAACGAGAATCACGCTACAGCCAGCCTAAGCTGGAGCTTTACGGTCTTTTCAGAGCACTACGACACTACCGCCTCCATCTTTACGGTGTTCGTCACCTATGGATCGAAGTCGACGCCAAGTATATCAAGGGTATGCTTAATGACCCAGATCTTCAGCCCAATGCAACGATCAATCGCTGGATCGAAGGTATACTCCTCTTTGACTTCAGGTTGATCCATGTACCCGCTATCAAGCACCGTGGTCCTGATGCACTCTCTCGTCGTCAACCTACCGAGGAAGACTACGAGGAGGGCCATATTGATGCAGAAGAAGCCGACGATTGGTTAGAGAACGTTCTTTTCTTTGCAGAAACTCATCCCCTTCCTTATGACGCCATGACGCTCCCATCGTTCCTTTCCAATGATACGACCCAAGACACCCAGTTACGCCAAATCCTACACTTCCTTCGATCCTTGCAGTTCTTCCTCCGTGGAAGCCATCTCTTCAAACGTCGAGGTTCCCGTACCCCTGTCAAAGTTATCTTCGACCCAGATCTTCGTGCACAGATACTGAATCAAGCCCATGAAGAACTCGGTCACAGAGGCGTCTTTGGAGTCTTTCAGACGGTCAGAGAGCGCTTCTATTGGCCCCAGATGTACAAGGATGTCACCCATCACGTTCGCTCATGCCATGCATGCCAGATTCGCAGCACTCGTAAAACCGAAATCCCCATCACGATCTCTGCATCCCCCCGAATCTTCATGAAGGTTTACGTTGACATCATGCTCATGCCCAAAGCCCGTGGCTATCGCTATCTTGTTGCTGCTCGAGACGATCTTTCCCTCGCAGCAGAAGGCCGTGCTCTCAGACATGCCAATGTGGATAATCTCGCCAAGTTCTTTTGGGAAGAGATACTCTGTCGATATGGAACGGTCTCTCAGATTGTCACTGACAATGGCAGTGAGATCAAGGGTGCCTTCGAGAAACTCATGCAGCGCTACTCGATCCCTCAGATTCGCATCTCGCCCTACAATTCTCGAGCTAATGGAGTTGTGGAGCGAGGACACTTTATCATTCGAGAAGCCATCGTCAAGGCTTGCGAAGGCGATCTCAATCTCTGGCCTACCAAGGTCCATCATGCTTTCTTTGCAGACAAAGTGACGACTCGACGGTCTACTGGATTCAGCCCCTACTTCCTCCTTCATGGTCTCGATCCCATTCTCCCATTCGATCTCTTTGAATCTACGTATCTCGTTGAAGGATTTTATTCTGGAATGAGCTCAGAGGAGCTTCTTTCACTTCGCATTCGCCAATTGGAGAAGAGACAAGATGATATCCATGCCGCCTTTACTACCCTACAGAAGTCACGCCTACGATCCAAAGACCAGTTTGAAAGAAAGTATGCCCTACGCCTTGCAAAGTCATCATACCAGCCTGGAGACCTTGTCTTGGTTCGCAATAGCCAGGTTGAGAAGGAGCTTGATCGAAAATCGAAGCCGCGGTACCTTGGTCCCTATGAAGTCGTTCGTCGCACCAAGGGAGGCTCCTACGTCCTCAAAGAACTCGATGGCACTATCTCTAGATGAGGCATTGCTGCATTCCGACTCATTCCCTACTACTCACGTGACACTCCTTTACCTGACGATATCCTCCTCAGTGGAGACGACGAGCCAAGCAATGACGATGACGAAGATGACGACGAGAATGAAAATAACGCTTATGACTCTGATGAATTCTCATGATTTCCTTCACTACTTTTCATTTATCTCCAGCCACTCCTTTCAGATTCTTTTTTTTTCTTTTCTTTGTGTCACCCGTTCGTGTTTGCTGCATTGGTCGCAATCGGGGACGATTGCATTTCTTGTTGCTGGCGGATGTCACGCACCAAAGGTGTTTGGCGACGTGAGCATGGACTCAGAAGCTGAATGATGAAGAACGGAGAACGGAGAAGCCTAGCCCTAATGCGAAGAATGACTGATATTGCCAGCAGTCATCCATCGCACGAGAACCATCCTCAACGTTAGGGAAGAAACCGCTCGAGCGCCCGAAAAAACTTTTTGAGCGCTAGTTTACGGCATTCCGATTTTTCGAATATCTCCGTCAATTCTAAAGATATCGACACCATTCCCACGCTCACAGGAAGCTCTCGACCACGCCATCCTTCCTACCAAATTTGGTAACGATCCGCGCACTCCACGATTTTCTGCATCATTTCTACCAACGAACGCCCATTTCGCCAATATTTATCGTAATGGCCACCTCCTCGACTGTCTCTTCGCTCGTGTCTTTTGCTAGGGAGAATAACTACGAGTACTTGCCAGGAATCCCCACTAGCTCTCGCCCCGAAGCCTCCTGGTTCATCCCTCCCTCGTCCATGACCTCCCATCCTATCGCTTTGGGACAGCGCGTTCTTCTCGTCAGTCTGACGTCGAGGAAGACATTCTTTGGTCGCCTCAAGTCTGTCGTCAGGCTTGAGAGGTCTTATGTGGTTGTTTCGGTCTCTCCAGTCGAAAAGGATTACGGATTTTTCCTTCCTGCCCCCTGCAACATATATCTCTCAATCTCGTCTTTCATTCTCCCAAAATTGCGACAGCTGCAGTACCAACTACTCTCATCTACTCTATCTGATCGCATTCATGACAATTTTGAGGCACTTCTCCCTGCCCTCATTGGAGAAGACGGCCCCTCCTCCTCCTCATGCCCTCCAGAGCACTAGTTGCACCTGGTACAGGTCGCTTTGCAGAGAGGAGAGAGGGGGGAAAGTTGCGAAATCCTAAGCCCTGACTACCCTGGAGACCCCCAAAGTTGGCCCCTGGCAGAAATCCCCACAGTTCTCCTTTCAGACGCGCAGCATATCGCCCCAATGAATCTGGATCTCAGATCTAGGAGTCAGAGTGACTCATTTGCAGTCATACCCCCCTTATTCAGCAGTGACCACCTTGCTCGGCCTTACCAATCCTTTACCAATCCTCTTACCAATCGCTTACAAACCCCTTACAAAGTGTTTCCCTCTATTTACTTCAGGCTGCGCTACCTTTTGTATATAAGTACCAATACGTCGCAGCAAGCATAGAAGCAAGTAGCCCCCCTGCATAGGATACCGTCCCCTTTGTAGTGAGACTATTGCCCAATCATTATCGTCGTTATCTGCCTTACTGTCGTCGCTTTAAGGCCCTTCTTCATCATCCTTATTCTTGCAGTATCTGAGGCTCCATTAAGGGTCTATTTACTGTCATTCTTCATCATCTTACGTCGCTTCCAGGCTCCGAGTAGCCTGTATATCTTCGCTTTTCTGTCGTTCCCCTGCTCCCCTCTCGTCAGGAGCACCTTCCCTTCTGCCCTAGTCATCTAGGTGTGCAGAACCCCTCCCCCACTTCACTGTAACCGATCCCTCGAGCCAAAGTCCGCGGAGGTAAACCACCGACTCGGCAATTGTCTTTGTGTTGGGTTTTTTTTGGTGTTTTCGCCATAGATCCACACGTCGACTCACAGCGGCTCTAGATCTTTGAGATTGGACGGAGGGCATAACTGAACGCCGACCGATTGCTGCACATTGTGCCACATGTAGTATGCGAGGCATGTGCGATTACCATTTGTATGTCCAACCCCATGTTCTAATGCCGAACCCGACATGGCGATGACGGTGCCTGGATTATAGCGGAACCGTAGATTCAATGTTGGAACGACGAAGTCGAGAGGGGGATAGTCCCCCACAGTGACTAGCATGTCCAGCCATGGCTCCCGTCCGTTTACGTCTGTGTGGTAAGGTGTTGCGCGGTTGACCATAATAGACACGCTATTGTAAACGGAATTCCAACAGGCCAGCACGGAAGACATATCCACGTCTTCCCATCGTTTGGCCTCCATGTCGAGTCGGATGAGAGTTTCCTGCCCTGCAGCATACATCCGTGGATGGATGACGGCCAGTGTTCCCGATAGGAGTGCGTGAAATTCGGACATTTCATTCACCCATTGGCGCGCGCCATTGCATTCCCGACCCGATTTTAATAGTCTTGACACTTCGGGGTGGAAGTTAGGGGGCTGCATGAACGTCGGTGATATATTACCTCGGAGAGGAAGATCACCTACCCCATGACCTTGTTGATACCATCCTGGCGACAGGTCTATGCTTCCAACAAGATCTGCGTTTTCGCGGAATAGTAGCCGATCATTTCTCCAGCCATGGTTATGCGATTTCCTGATGCTTTCCTGCAATGGCGCTCGTAATAAATTAAGTGATTCCCATACGTTTTCCTGCGAAGCATTTAAATATGCGGCAACGTTGACATATCCGCAGTTAATCACCTGGTGCATGGGGTCTAGGGCGCCTGGAAGATACCATAGCATTATATTTCCGTCTCCATCTAATAATGCGGTGGGACCCGTGAGTTCATCATACCCCAGTGATGCCGCGATATCGCGCGTCTTTCCACGCCGAATTCCTTGGACGGTGACTTCCCTGTAATCAGCAGATTTACTTTGCCGGATTTTTGTAACTCACCTTGGTGCCGATATGCTTGCCCAATTACATGAATCATGCGATCCGCATGACATACCAATGGCACTGGAATTGATATATCGGGAATAGTGCGCTGTCCAGTGAACACCTCCTCCCAAAATCGGCTTTGCATGTATTCAGCCAACTTGTCAGTCAACTCCATCCGCCAGCCATGGGGTACTTGAGGCATTTGTTGCTCTGGGATGGATCTATCGCGGGATACGGGATGGTGAGTGAAAATTTTCTGATTGTATGTCATGTTACGTCATGCGATGTCGTCAGCATTTGCATGCCATCATTAACCCCAAATATTGTGAGTTATGCCGTCCGACCTGCTATCGCGGCCAAGGCTAGTGCATCCTTTGCGCAGCGCATCGTCATATCACCTGACGCCTTGGACGGGCCAGTCCCTGAGTTGCGCGGTATGGCCGTTGTACCAACCCCTGGCCCATCCATGGGTTATGTACTACTCCCTGATGCCTTGGACGGGCCCGTCCATGAGTTGCGTGGGATGGCCGCCATACAAAGGCCTGGCCCTTCCATGGGTTATGTACTCCTACCTGAGACCTTGGACGGGCCAGTCCATGAGTTGCGTGGTATGGCCGTTGTACCAACCCCTGGCCCGTCCATGAGTTATGTACTACTACCTGAGACCTTGGACGGGCCAGTCCATGAGTTGCGCGGTATGGCCGTTGTACCAACCCCTGGCCCGTCCATGGGTTATGCACTACTACCTGAGACCTTGGATGGGCCAGTCCATGAGTTGTGCGGTATGGCCGTTGTACCAACCCCTGGCCCGTCCATGAGTTATGTACTACTCCCTGATGCCTTGGACGGGCCAGTCCATGAGTTGCGTGGGATGGCTGTTGTACCAAGGCCTGGCCCGTCCATGGGTTATGTACTACTCCCTGATGCCTTGGACAGGCCCGTCCATGAGTTGCACAGTATGACCGTCAAATCAAGGTCTGGCCCGTCCATGGGTTATGTACTACTACCTGAGACCTTGGACGGGCCAGTCCATGAGTTGCGCGGTATGGCCGTTGTACCAACCCCTGGCCCGTCCATGGGTTATGCACTACTACCTGAGACCTTGGACGGGCCAGTCCATGAGTTGCGCGGTATGGCCGTTGTATCAACCCCTGGCCCGTCCATGGGTTATGCACTACTACCTGAGACCTTGGACGGGCCAGTCCATGAGTTGCGCGGTATGGCCGTTGTATCAACCCGAGCAGGTAATACCACTCAACTCATGGACTGGCCCGTCCAAGGTGGCAGGTAGTAGTACCTAACCCATGGACGGGCCAGTGGTGGGTATGACCGTCATGCCCCGCAACTCATGGACTGGCCCGTCCATGAGTTATGTACTACTACCTGACCCCTTGGACGGGCCAGTCCATGAGTTGCGTGGTATTGCCGCCATACCAAGACCTGGCCCGTCCATGGGTTATGTACTACTACCTGACACCTTGGACGGGCCAGTCCATGAGTTGTGGGGCATGACGGTCATACCCACCGCTGGCCCGTCCATGGGTTAGGTACTACTACCTGCCACCTTGGACGGGCCAGTCCATGAGTTGAGTGGTATTACCTGCTCTCTCTGATGGGCCCGTACATTTGTTATGGTATTCCCTTGGCTCTTTCAAATAGGCGGGCCAGTATATATGTTGTACATATTCGTTGCATCCTTACTCTTGGGCCCGCTCATTTGTTATTGTCACTCAGGGAACTCCGGCCCGCCTATAAGTCACGTATTAACTAATTCGACGGGCCCGCCACGGGCTGTCCATATGTGTTGGCAGTTTGGCGCACGGGCTACTCATATGTTGTGACTAATGTGACTACATGGGGTCCGGATACTGGGCGCTAGGCCTGAAGTGTCCCGGTGTAAAGATGGTTAAAGGAGACCTGGGAGGGTTTACCTGAGGTCTTGAGAGTGGTCAGTTCGACCAGAGGGGGCTGAGAGCTTGGTGGGAGGGTCAAAGAATTCTGAAAAGGCCAGGAAACACGCCCTAAAACCCAAAGATAGTTGAGATAACGTCTGAGGAGGGTCTGATAATGGAGAAAATATAAATCCGAGTCCCTCGGGCTCGGAATTCCGTCTTTTCGTCCCTGTAACTCGTCTTGTTATTTTTCTAAGTATGTACAACATGCTCTAGGTGCGAGTCTGGCTTACATAAGCCAAAACTCGCACAAATACTAAGTAAAAAAAGTAGAGTAAAGATAAAAAGAACAAAAACTAAAGTAGAAACAAAGAAATAATGGAAATCACCTAGTAGGGAGTTTACTCTCCCTACATCCGAGGGGGGCTTTGGATGTTGACTGTCCCCAGTCATCTCGTACCTAGCTGTACCATAAGGCGAGATAGGGTATCGACCCTCGAAACAAAGCTCTAAGTGAAAATGGCAAAAATGCGAACTCGAAACAAAGAAAAACATAAAAGAAAACAGAAGGACCACTCAGCTGCCATCCACCGTGGTACATGCACCATTCTCCATGAATCCGAGAGAGGGGGGACCCAGCTCGAAGGGGTCTGAGGCTACCTCGAAGGGCTCGAAGGGGTCTCGAAGCGAGTCAAAGACAGGGAAGTGGTTTACAAGCAACTCGAAGCTACCCTGAGGGTCTCAAAGGTTGCTTGAGGGTAGCTCGAAGGGTCTCGAAGGCGACTCGGAGGGTTTCGAAGGCGACCTGAAGGGTCTCGAAGGCGAGTTTAGGCTCCGGATCGAGCTCGAGGGTCTCAGAGGTGTGCAGAGGGGGATGGGTTACCTTCACACTCATAATCCGACCGTCATGAGTAACAGGTTGGTCTCGAGAGGGGGCCAGGGGCTGGCTCGAAGGGGGTTTGGTCGCTTTCGAAGTGGGTAGCTGACCCTCGATGACCTTGGGGCGAGCTCGAGAAGGGGTGGGGTCCTGGGAACTCGAGGGAGACATCTGTACCTGGGTAGCTAGACCTCTGGGGCCTCGAGCGAGGGCCCAGAAGTCCAAACGAGCCTGTAGGCTGCGCCCGAGCGCCTCACGAGGGATCTCCTCACCTGTAGGCAACACAACTCGACCTCGGACTATCTGACACCTTCCTGCAGCCAGATACGAAGTGCAGACCCTGCACCGAGCTCGAATGTGTCCTTCTCGACCACAGAAGAAACAAAAATGAAACCTTCGAGGGTGTGTCTGGTGCCTCGAAGCTCCTCGACTGGCTGGGAGGGCCTCACTCGGGCCTTTGCACTCTCGATGGGGTGGCAGACCTCTTGACGCTCTTGAACGCGGCTCAGAAGGGGCAGGGGTAGGCTTCGACATCAAGGTCGAGGCCTCTCGAGGCTGAGGCGAGCTACCTTCAGATGCCTCGAAGCGAGGGCAGAGTCTTGAGGGGGTCTCGAGGCGAGGGGGACTCTTCGATATGGGCTCAGGATGCTGGGTGACAGTACCCGAGGGGTGCTCGAGGTGCGACAAGTGCCTCAAAGCAGTCTTCGAAGGGGGCTCAAGATGTGAAGAGTGTCTCGAAGGGGGCTCGAGATGCGAGGGATGTCTCGACGAGGTCTTCGAAGGAGGGTTGAGGTGCGAGGGCCATCTATACGAGGTCTCGAGAGGTGGACTATACCTTGACGAGGGCTCGAAGCGAGGGGAACACCTCGAAGCAGCGCTCGAGAGTTCGCGAGGATGAGGGCGAGAGGTTGAGGACGAGCCGAGGTCTCGAGGCTTGCTTGAAGAAGACTGAGGACAAGGGGAACAATCCTCCATACCATCCCAATGATCCACTGAGTACAAATGTGACCATCGATTGTCTCTCGAGGCACGAAGCGAGTTCGAGGACGAGTCACCAGCCTGCTGAGCATGGTCACACCTAGCTGGATGTGCCACAGGGTGCCATGAGCCTGCATCAGTGACTCGGAGAGGGCGTGAGCCACTCGAAGCGAGCTCAGGAGTGGGAGGGGAGTTCTTCGAAGTTCGAGGGGCTGCCTCGAAGGGGGAATGCGAGGGTGGCTTCGTGCTCGAGCTTCCCTGGGAGTGTCTTCTAGAATGAGACCGAGAGCACTCCACAGGGGCATCTCGAGGGTTTCTGTCCAAGGGAGAATGCGAGCGCCGGGGTAAATTCTCACCTCGCTCATGAGTAGGACCTCTCGAAGGGACCTTCGAAGTTCGAGACTGTCTCTCGAAGCCTGCAGAGGGTTCATACCAAACCTCACGAGACGACGAGCTTCTCGAGAGGGACTCTAGACGAGGCTGAGAGCTGCTCAAGACTCGCATATAACCTATGTATGCCGGTCGATCCTCGAGCTCATCTCGCGACCTTCTTGAATACTTATCCATAGCTGCTAGTAGCTGTGAGGATAGAATGAAAATATATTTCGCAGATGAAACTGATTATTAGAGGTAATAGGCACAGCGAATGGCCAACAAGTGAATCGAGCGTCTGCCGGAGGTCTCGAAGGGTACTTCTGAGTCTCGGGTTCGCCTCGATGCGACCTGGAACGTCTAGGGGAAGTCGGAGAGAGGTGGCAACGAACCACGAAGGGGAGAGAAGGGTGCAGGGAACTCGTACGATACGTCTCGAAGTGGTTTCGACCACCAAAAACTGAAACTAGTCACCGTTGTGACTTGAAGCTTGTTCTCGACTATGCAGCCTCACTGGACTGCCAAAAACACGCAGATAACAAGTGGAAACGTCTGATATTCATCTATAAACGAGGATGCACGTCTAACGAAGCGTCTCGAAGTTCTCGAAAGTGTCTGATGGTAAATGCGAAGCGTCTCGGAGGTTCTCGAAGCGTCTAGTGGGGTTACGAAGCGTCTAGTGGGGTTACGAAGCGTCTAGTAGGAGTCTCGAAGCGTCTATAAGGGAATTCGAAGCTGTCTCGAAGTGTCTGGTAGGGATCTCAAAGCGTCTCGAATGTCTCGAACAGGGTCTCGATAGGGTCTCGAAGTGGCTTCTACTGACTCAGAGGTGACTGTGAATACTTTCCTACAACTCCAGAGGGCACAAAAATGCGACAGAAAGTGCCAGGGAGCAAAGCTGTGGCAGAGGTGGGAGGACAGTGGCGCGTTGGTGAACAACCGCTGGGGGGAATTGCACGAAACCTCGGGAGGTGGTAGAGGATGTCTAGGGCGGCTGGGAGATCAAGGAAACAACAGAATCGGCGCACCCAATCCCGAGATATGCCAAATTTCGTCCTACAGATCCTTTCTCCACAAAAACAGCGATAACTCCGGAACAACTGGGGCAAACGCGTCGAAAATAGCGTCGACCGAAAGCTCTCGTCGAGTAGAATGAGCGTCCCGAAAAGCGAGAGGAAAGGGGCGTTGGTTGTTGAGATATCGCGTATGCGAGCTCGGAGGTAGGGGGAGGAGTGAGTTACCAAGCAAGGCAGCCCCCTCGCGGTGGGCTCCAGATGTAAAGATGGTTAAAGGAGACCTGGGAGGGTTTACCTGAGGTCTCGAGAGTGGTCAGTTCAACCAGAGGGGGCTGAGAGCTTGGTGGGAGGGTCAAAGAATTCTGAAAAGGCCAGGAAACACGCCCTAAAACCCAAAGATAGTTGAGATAACGTCTGAGGAGGGTCTGATAATGGAGAAAATATAAATCCGAGTCCCTCGGGCTCGGAATTCCGTCTTTTCGTCCCTGTAACTCGTCTTGTTATTTTTCTAAGTATGTACAACATGCTCTAGGTGCGAGTCTGGCTTACATAAGCCAAAACTCGCACAAATACTAAGTAAAAAAAGTAGAGTAAAGATAAAAAGAACAAAAACTAAAGTAGAAACAAAGAAATAATGGAAATCACCTAGTAGGGAGTTTACTCTCCCTACACCGGTCTTGCCTGTACATGTGTTTGGGTGCATGCGGGGTCCTCGTTAATGCGACCTGTGTGTCCTCGAGTGATGTAGCAGCAGTAGGGAGTTGAGGCTCAGATGTAGGTATGTGTACAGAGTATGTGATCAATTGCGAGCAGAGTGCTGATCGTGTTTCTCCAGTGACAACCTCGTTTGGCTCAGTGTCGAGTGTAGAATTATTTTGTAGATGGTTTCGGATTCGACCTGTGTGTATTACGTTGTGCCCCCGGAGCTTGTCAGGCGGAGCGTACATGCAGGTGGTGCGTTCGACTATGTTGCTTTGCATTCTTGCCTTCGGGTTCTCGTGGTGGTTCCCCTTGTACGCGAGGTGGGTGTTTGACTCCGTCGAGCCATATTCACCATTGCCTTTGGTAATGGGGATCCCAGGACCTTCGTTGGTGCCGATTTCAGTCTGGGCAAAGACTTTTTCAGTCAGGCCAGGCCTCTTGTCGTTTAGCCAGTGGTGCGTCCGAGATACCAGTTGTAGGTCTTTGCTCATAGCTGAGTAGCGCCGATTGAGCACACGGGAGTCGTCAGAATAGGATGTAGATGGGTTTGTCTCATTTGGTAGTTTCCCTTCAAAGTTTGGTTGGCGCGCTATGCTTGAACATTGTATGTGGCCTGCAATAGGGCTATACGAAGTGTGCATGGCGGGCTTTTGAGTACGTGTTCTGGTGGCGAGCTTGTACAGAGTGTCGTGCTGATGGGCTACTCCAACAGTTGTCGGTCCGGCAGTTAAGCTGCACTTGTTCCATTCGAAGGTGGTTCTTATTCCTTGGCTGGCAAGGCACGCAATCGAGAGCAAGTTCGAGGTAAGGTTTGGCACATAGTAGACATCATGTAAGATGACGTGGCCTTCTCCCTCGTTCCCCAGATCTGTATCGAGGACTATTTGGCCGACTCCGACCGCAGACACAGTATTTCCGTTTCCAACTGTGATTGGCTGTGTAGGTACGAGCTGTTTGAAGGTGGTGAACCAACTGTATTGACAGCACATGTGTGCAGAGGCTCCGGAGTCTAGTATCCAGTGCGTGCGAGGGATGTGGCTGTGTGTTTGTGCTACAAAGAGGCGGAGCGGCGCATTGTGCACAGAGGGTATGTGAGCGAGATTTGCTGAATGCTCGTCTTTCTCCTTGTCTCCTGATTTTCCCTTGTGGTCAGGTGTCGAGTTCGATCCAGCCTCGTCGGCTTTCTTCTTTCGACATTCATCTTCGCTGTGCCCTTTCTTTTTGCAGTACCCGCATTTCAGTTTCCTCTTATCATCTTTCGTGTTTGACTTTGAATGTCCAGATGTTTGTGCAACAAGTGCACTTTGCCCACTGGAGGCAAGCTGCTGTGACTTCTCTTCAACGAGCACTTGGGATATTACGGAGTCGATCGAAAGTTTGTCATTCGAGGACATCAGGATGGTACGGAGTGTTGCATAGGAAGGTGGTAAGGAAATTACCATAGCGATGGCTACGAGGGAGTCATCGAGGGGTTGACCGAGTGACTTTAGTATGCGCGCTTTTTGCCACATAGCATTTAGCTGGTTGTGCATTGGACTGTCCGCCGAGAGTGTTCCACGGGAGAGCTCGCCTATGAGATAGGCAATGGTCTGCTTGCCGTGCCCTTCGTACCGCTGACACAACTTTGTCCAGATCTCTGCTGCCGTTGGTGCATGGAGAACTCCGGTGAGGGGTTCGTCCTTCAACGTGAGTATTATCTGGGCTCGGGCTTCCTTGTCTTTGATCATCCAGTCGGCGTGGCCTATGGGATCAGTTGACGGGTCCGGTGCAGTAGTCGTGTTTCCTCCAACGACATCCCACAGGTCTCGTACGTCGAGTATCATGCAGATCCGGACCTTCCATGTGTGGAAGTTCGAGCCGTCGTCTTCTAGTGATGGAATGTCATAGAGGCGACTCGAGGCCTGCTTGGTTTTCACTGACGAGGCAGTAGTAAGTGTGGAGGTGGGTGCTGTAGATGCTGATGCCTGAGTAGGGATCGCAGTCAAAGCAGAAGGGTTGGACATTCTGTAGGCTTAGATAGACTGGTGTACTCTTGACTATAGTTCCGCACAGGCGGGGCTCATAACCTATTGACGGATGTTCGCAGAGTGGGACCTTGAGTCTAAGGAGTGTGAACTCAGTCTTCGAGTTAGGACGAAGTCTATATCTATTAACGAACCTAAGGAGTGTGAACTACCCAAAGGATAAGTGAGAATAGGCTATAGTATAGAAGAAGGAACGTTACCTCAGTCTTCGAGTTAGGACGAAGTCTGAGGTGTAAGGGAAAAAAGATGAAGCTACGAGTATGGTATATTATGTAAGCGGTGCTCGCTGTACTCAGAAGTCACAAGAACTCCAACAGCGGGAGTGTGTGGGGACGGTGTGTGGAATCTGAGGTGCGATTTACAGGGAATCGACTGTATTCTAGAGCGACACGAGGGGGGTATGGGTGAAAACCCCGGAGGGTTTCCCGGCCCGGAGGAGGAGCTGTACCTGGGCGAAGAGTGAGCTGTGTCCCAAAGGAAAAGGAGTTCCAACGACACAAGCGGCGAAGCTCGAAGCCCTTCTAAAAGGAGTTGGTGCTTACTGGAGGGTATTTAGCAGACGGGGGGCATGGTATACCTTGTGAAGTGTTCTAAAAGTGCTGGTGTGTCGTTGAGGTAAGGCGCTGTTAGGCAGCGACGAGCGAGTAGCCTTTAAGAGGTAGTCGCAAGTGTCGATGCCGAAGTGAAAACCCTCAGAGGCGAGAGTTAGAGGCGACCTATCTTGCGATGATACTTTGAGCAAGACTTGGCTAACCCTCACTCAAGACGATGATCAAGAGTGGCTCAGATGCAGAGGAATGAGATGAAGGAGGCTAGTTGCAAGGTAGCTAAAAGCTGAGGACCACAGATGGTCCACAGCCGGTCTAAATACCTCTACTGTACTCTAAGGCCGGCGAACGAAAAGTATACTGAAGTAAGTAAATGACTCGACGACGAGTCATTGCCAAGACGTGCAGCACAGTCTGTACAGTAGCAACGATCACTGACCTATAGCAGGGAGCCCGATGGCAAACCGAGACACAGATGTCTCACCTGTGACACAAGCGCAGCAACACAGGCCATCGGCCGGTATCCCTGTATAGTCAGGACCGCAGTAAGGTAGAACGAGAGGAAAGGAAGACATAACGAGAAGACACTGCCCATAACACGACAGTGGATCAACAGGAACAGGCACGACGACAGAAGGTGAAAGAGGTCGAAGGCCGAGACAGGGGTAAGTGAAACGAGATGCGAGACGTGACTACTTACACGTGACTAGGCACGTGACCGCCGCGGGTACTATGGTACACAGCGAAAGGAACACTAAAGAGGAGAACAAAAGCGAGTAAGAACCATAGGTAGAAAAGGAAATGTGACCATAGAGAAGCATGGACCGGAGCGACTGCCCAAAAGGGCAGGAATGAAGGATGGCGGCGTAACAGGTGCTAGAATCATAGCGTGCTGTCGCAGGTAGATCGTGAACGAGTCTCCAGCCCATCGCCCTATTGTTTTGACGACATCGAAGGGAGTTCCGCGCAAGAGATAGTGTAGCGTGCCTCCGATCCTCAGACTGTGTCCTTTGAGGTTTGGGAGGTTGTGCGCTGCCGCGAGGGAGGTGATGCGCTTAACTACCTCTGATCTCGACAATGGCCTGAGGCCGGATGTGGGATGTTTCCATGCGAATAGGTGGGCGCCTGGGTCTGCCTGGTTGATGCGGAAATGGCGTTCGAGAGCTCCGACTGGGTCCGTGACCCCTTCCAAAGGTGCACATTGCGCGTTGAAGAGAATTGAAATAAGAGTGACTGGGATGGGTGGTGAAGTCTGAGGGGGAATTCTTCCCAAGGGGCTTCTCTAGCCTGGAGGAAGGCTGTCTAGGGACGTCTGATGCTGTCTGAGGCTGTCTAGATGCTGAGAGAGGCACTCGAGGCCTTCTCGAACTCGAACTCGAACTCTCAAAACTCTGAAATGCGACTTGTTCTTTTTTTTTGTAACTAGGTACAGTGTCTAGTAAGTGCGCAAGTGGCTTACCTAAGCCACATCACGTGTCTAAACTCGAAGCACTAAGTAAAATCTAGAGTAAATGCACAGAAAGAAAGAAAAAAAGAAAAGAAAGTAGAAACAATAAATTAACAGAAATCCCCTGGTAGGGAAATACCATTCCCTACAGCGTCTTCGCCTGTTGGGGATGTTTTGGTCCATGGAATATGGAACTTGGTGACTGGTAGGCCGTTGAGGTCATGTAGGTGGGAGACATGTGCGCGAGTTATGTGCTTCGTGGGGTCGAAGTGTTTGATGGATTGGACCGTGAATTCTCCTAGTCGAGCGACACAATAGAATACCACAGTTATGCATGCAAAAATTGCGGCGTCTCTGTGGCTTTCTGGGTCTAGTAATGAGTGGAAGAGTTCTAAGGTGTCTACGCGGAACGGTTCCCGAAGGGGTCTCTTGGAGGATGGGGGGGCTAGGTGGGAAGCTCCTTCCAGAATTGCTCTCAGCTCTTCCGAGTTGATCTGCCATGGCAGACCATGTAGGAGGTGCCAAGCCCGCAGTCCTGCAGTGAAGTTCGATAGGGCTGATCCGGAGTAGGACCCAGCACAGCTGGATAGGAAAGTGAGGAGTGTGTTGGCCCTGATGGGGGCCCGTTCAGGTTCTGGAATGTTCTGTGTATTGCAGAAGACGTGGTATGCGAGGAGTCCTGCACCATAGGCTTCTTTAGTCTTATCCGCCCAGGAGGCGCCCATCACTTCTAAGATGCGGTGTAGGGAGAGTAATCTCCCTAGTAGGTGATTTCCATTATTTCATTGTTTCTACTTTAGTTTTTTGTTTTTATCTTTACTTTACCTTTTTTTTTACTTAGTATTTGGACGAGTTTGGCTTATGTAAGCTAAACTCGCACTTAGAGTCTGTTGTACATACTTAGAAAAATAACAGCCGCTTTAGAGACAAAGAGTAAGACGGAATTTGAAGGCCAGAGCCTCGGATTATTGGTTCTCCCTTCTGAGACACTCTCTAGACGATATCTCGACCCTCTTGGAACTTTTAGGGCGCATTTCAGGTCTCTTCTTCCTGCTCTTTGACTCCCTACCAAGCACCTCAAGCCCCCTTGGGTCGAACTGACCCTCTCTTTCACCCAGAGAGACCACAGGTAAACCCTCTAGGTCTCCATCACCCATCTTTACATCTGGAGCCCACCGCGAGGGGGCTGTTTGCTTGGTAACCCTCTCCTCCTCCTACCTTCGAGCTCGCGGACGCGATATCTCAGCAACCGACGCGCCTTACCTCTCGCCTTTCGAGACTCTGATTCTACTCGGCGAGAGCTTTCAACCGACGCCATTTTTGACGTGATTGCCCCAGTGGTTCCGGAGCTATCGCTATTTTTGTGGAGAAAGGCACTGTAGGACGATTTTGGGCATAACTCGGGATTGGGTGCGCGGAATCTTTCGTTTCTTTGATCTCCCAGCACCTCTAGACGTCCTCCACCCGCACCCGGAGTTTCGTGGAATTCCGCTCAGCAGTTCTTCGTCAAAGCGCCACTGTCCCCCCCCCCCTGCCACAGCTTTGCTCCCTGGCACTTTCCCTTGCATTTTCGTGCCATTCAGAGTTGTAGGAAAGTATTCCCCAGTCATTTTGAGTCAGTAGAGACTGCTTCGAGACCCTATCGAGACCCTGTCAAGACCCATCCGAGACCCTTCGAGATCCCTACCAGATGCCTCGAGACTGCTTCGAGACTCCTTATTGTTACGACCCTAGACTCGAAGTCACGGGCTCGCTACACCGAAGCTAGACGAGGACGAAGACGAAGGTAGAGAAAAGAGGGTAGAGGGCAGAGGAGGGTTTTAGAGGCCAGTAGGGACGAAACCCAAATGAACTAGCTTGGGGGCTAGCTGGGCTATTGTGTTGGGTATATATACTACTGTACATGAGGTAGAGGTGAGGCATACATGAGGAGGACATAAGGCATGACATCACAGTGACATCACGGTGACATCATGGTCTGGACCGGCCTAGGCCTGAGCCACATGGCAAGCACATGGTCAGGGTCTGGGTGAGTCCATAGATAAGAGAAGAGATAAGACGAGATAAGATCTGATAAGATCTCAAGATAAGATAAGAGAGATTAGATAAGATGAAAAAGAAAAGAAAAAGAAAAGAGTACGTATCGTAACACTTATAGACACTTCGAGACTCCTACTAGACGCTTCGTAACCGTTACTAGACGCTTCAAGACGACTTTGGGAGCCCCAAGACTCTTTCCAGTTGCCACCAGATGCTTTTGAGACTTTCGAGACCTTCGAGACACTTCATTAGACGTGCATCCTCGTTTATAGACGAATATCAGACGTTTCCAATTGTTATCTGTGTGTTTTGGCAGTCCAGTGAGGCTGCATAGTCGAGAACAAGCTTCGAGTCACAACGGTGACTAGTTTCAGTTTTTGGTGGTCGAAACCACTTCGAGACGCATCATATGAGTTCCCTGCACCCTTCTCCCCCTTTCGCAGTCCATTGCCACCTCTCTCCGACTTCCTTTAGACGTTCCAGGTCGCATCGAGGCGAAATCGAGACTCAGAAGTACCCTTTGAGACCCCCCGCAGACGCTCGGTTCACTCGTTGGCCATTCCCTGTGCCTATTACCTCCAATAATCAGTTTTAATTGCGAAATATATTTTCATTCTATTCACACAGCTACTACCAGCAATGGATAAGTATTTGAGAGGGTCTCGAGACCAGCTCGAGGATCGACCAGCATACGTAGGTTATATGCGAGTCTTGAGCAGCTCTCAGCCTCGTCTAGAGTCCCTCTTGAGAAGCTCGTTGTCTCGTGAGGTTTGGTATGAACCCTCTGCAAGCTCCGAGAGACAGTCTCGAACTTCGAAGGACCCTTCGAGAGGTCCCACTCATGAGCGAGGTGAGAATTTACCCCGGCATTCGCATTCCCCCTTGGATGCAAACCCTCGAGATGCCCCTGTGGAGTGCTCTCGGTCTCATTCTAGAAGACACTCCCAGGGAAGCTCGAGCACGAAGCTTCTCCCTCGTCCCCCTTTCGAGGCATCCCCTCGAACTTCGAAGAACCACCCTCCCACTCCTGAGCTCGCTTCGAGCAGCTCATTCCCTCTCCGAGTCACTCATGCAGGCTCGTGGCACCCTGAGGCACAACCAGCTAGGTGTGACCACGCTCAGCAGGCTGGTGGCTCGCCTTCGAACTCGCTTCGTGCCTCGAGAGAAGATCGATGGTCACGTTTGTACTCAGTGGATCATTGGGATGGTATGGAGGATCGTTCCCCTCGTGCTCAGTTGTCTTCGAGCAAGCGTCGAGACCTCGGCTCGTCCTCAACCTCTCACCCTCATCCTCACGAACTCTTGAGCGCCTCTTCGAGGTATTCCACTCGCCTCGAGGCTTCATCGAGGTATAGTCCACCTCTCGAGACCTCGTACAGACAGTCCTCACACCTCCACCCTCCTTCGAAGACCTCATCAAGACACCCCTCGCATCTCAAGCGCCCCTCGAGACACTCATCGCACCCAGAGCCCCCTTCAAGGCACCCTTCGCATTCCGAGACCCCCTCGAAGACCGCTTCGAGGCATTCGTCGCACCTCGAGCACCCCTTGGGTACTGTTGCCCAGCATCCTGAGCCCATATCGAAGAGTCCCCCTCGCCTCGAGACTCCCTCAAGACTCTGCCCTCGCTTCGAGGCATCTAAAGGTAGCTCGCCTCAGCCTCGAGAGGCCTCGACCTCGATGTCGAAGGCTACCCCTGCCCCTTCTGAGTCGCGTTCAAGAGCGTCAAGAGGTCTGCCACCCCATCGAGAGTGCGAAGGCTCAAGTGAGGCCCTCCCTGCGAGCCGAGGAGCTTCGAGGCACCAGACACACCCTCAAAGGTTTAGTTTCTGTTTCTTCTGTGGTCGAGAAGGACACATTCGAGCTCGGTGCAGGGTCTGCACTTCATATCTGGCTGCAGGAAGGTGTCAGATAGTCCGAGGTCGAGTCGTGTTGCCTACAGGTGAGGAAATCCCTCGTGAGGCGCTCGGGCGCAGCCTACGGGCTCGTTTGGACTTCTGGGCCCTCGCTCGAGGTCCAGGAGGTCTAGCTACCCAGGTACAGGTGTCTCCCTCGAGTTCCCAGACCCCCACCCCTTCTCGAGCTCGCCCCGAGGTCCTCGAGGGTCAGCTACCAGGTTCGAGAGCGACCAAACCCCCTTCGAGCCAGCCCCTGGCCCCCTCTCAAGACCACCCCATGACTTGTGAGGGTCGGGTTATGAGTGTGAAGGTAACCCATCCCCCTCCGAGCACCTCCGAGCACCTTGAGCTCAATCCAGAGGCTAAACTCGCCTTCGAGACCCTGCAAGTCGCCTTTGAAACCCTCCAAGTCGCCTTCGAAGCCCTTCGAGCTTCCTTCGAGCAACGTTTGAGACCCTTGGGGTAGCTTCGAGCTGCTGGTCAACCACTTCCCCTCCTCCAACTCGCTTCGAGCCCCCTCGAGCGCTTCGAGGCCCCCTTCGAGCCACCCCCGAGCCACCTCTTTCCCTCGAACACCTTCGATTTACCTTCGAGCTATGTCCCCTCCCAGCTGAGTAGTCGTTTCTGTTTCTTTTTCATGGTCTATTTCATTTCGAGTTCGCATTTTTGAGTTTCTACTTAGAGTTTTATTTCGAGGGTTGATACCCCACCTTGTCTTATGGTACAGCTAGGTATGAGATGACTGGGGACAGTCAACATTCAAAGCCCCCCTCGGATGTAGGGAGAGTAATCTCCCTAGTAGGTGATTTCCATTATTTCATTGTTTCTACTTTAGTTTTTTGTTTTTATCTTTACTTTACCTTTTTTTTTACTTAGTATTTGGACGAGTTTGGCTTATGTAAGCTAAACTCGCACTTAGAGTCTGTTGTACATACTTAGAAAAATAACAGCCGCTTTAGAGACAAAGAGTAAGACGGAATTTGAAGGCCAGAGCCTCGGATTATTGGTTCTCCCTTCTGAGACACTCTCTAGACGATATCTCGACCCTCTTGGGACTTTTAGGGCGTGTTTCAGGTCTCTTCTTCCTGCTCTTTGACTCCCTACCAAGCACCTCAAGCCCCCTTGGGTCGAACTGACCCTCTCTTTCACCCAGAGAGACCACAGGTAAACCCTCTAGGTCTCCATCACCCATCTTTACAGCGGTTGAGTTGCTCCTCGGTCGCTTGCGTTTCGTCACCAGGGGAGTTGCGGGTCGCTCGTGAGTGGTCGCATGGTGGGATCCAGAGCCTGAGCCGCTCTCTCGCAAGGCAGTGTGGGCGGAGGGGGGAAGGGCAGGGCGTTAGGCCTGGGTGGTATGGCCGTGGGGCGGGAGATGTCGTCTGGGAGACTGGAGATGGCAGGGGTGCATTGAACCGGCGACGAGGTTCAGAGTTGACTGCCATAGAGGGCTTGGTGTACATAGTCGTCCTCGAGGGCTGATTCTGTTCGTCTGACTGCTGGGGACGGCTGAGAGATGACAAAGCTATCAATGATTTTGGCTGCTGCTTGTGGGTAGACCCCTTCTCTCCTGAGTCGTAGTTCGATGGGGGTGGGGGGGGAGGATGCGTCCACGACGAACTGCTGTACTTGGCTAGGGATAGCAATTGGGGGGAGCATAAGGTGTGGGGGGCTGTATTTTCCTCTGGATGGGTCATCTGCTGGGTTGTTCCCGCTCGCGACATACTTGGCGTGGATTTGTATGATGCGATGAGAGTGAGCGATGAGGGAATGGATCCGTTTGAAAACTTCGTTGACTTCCGGTGTGAGTCGACGTGTGGATCTATGGCGAAAACACCACAAAACCAACACAAAGACAAATGCCGAGTTGGTGGTTTACCTGCGCGGACTTTGGCTCGAGGGATCGGTTACAGCGAAAAGGGGAGGGGTTCTGCACACTAGACGACTAGGGCAGAAGGGGATGGTGCTCCTGACGAGAGGGGAGCAAGGGAACGACAGAAAAGCAAAGATATCTAGGCTACTTGGAGCCTAGAAGCGACGTAAAGCGATGAAGAATGACAGTAAATAGACCCTTAATGGAGCCTCAGATACTGCAAGGATAAAGAAGATAATGAAGGGCCTTAAAGCGACGACAATAAGGCAGATAACGTTGATAATGATTGGGCAATAGTCTCTCTACAAAGGGGACGGTATCCTATGCAGGGGGGGCTACTTGCTTGTATATGTATGCTACTTGCTGCGACGTATTGGTACTTATATACAAAAGGTAGCGCAGCCTGAAGTAAATAGAGGGAAACACTTTGTAAGGGGTTTGTAAGCGATTGGTAAGAGGATTGGTAAAGGATTGGTAAGGCCGAGCAAGGCTGAGTAAGGACAGTAAGCGATTGGTAAGTAAAATCAGTCAGCATGACAAAGAATATCACAAATCATTTGAAATAGAATGAGTCATTAAGGAACGGATGAATAATGCGACAGAAAGGGGGATGAGTAAGCGCACTGGTCACTGCTGAATAAGGGGTATGACTGCAAATGAGTCACTCTGACTCCTAGATCTGAGATCCAGATTCATTGGGGGGATATGCTGCGCGTCCGAAAGAAGAACTGTGGGGATTTCTGCCAGGGGCCAACTTTGGGGGTCTCCAGGGTAGTCAGGGCTTAGGATTTCGCAACTTTCCCCCCTCTCTCCTCTCTGCAAAGCGACCTGTACCAGGTGCAACTAGTGCTCTGGAGGGCATGAGGAGGAGGAGGGGCCGTCTTCTCCAATGAGGGCAGGGAGAAGTGCCTCAAAATCGTCATGAATGCGATCAGATAGTGTAGATGATAGTAATTGGTACTGGAGCTGTCGCAATTTTGGGAGAATGAAAGACGAGATTGAGAGATAGACGTTGCAGGGGGCAGGAAGGAAAAATCCATAATCCTTTTCGACTGGAGAGACCGAAACAACCACATAAGACCTTTCAAGCCTGACGACAGACTTGAGGCGACCAAAGAACGTCTTCTTTGATGTCAGACTGACGAGAAGAACGTGCTGTCCCAAAGCGATAGGATGGGAGGTCATGGACGAGGGAGGGATGAACCAGGAGGCTTCGGGGCGAGAGCTAGTGGGGATTCCTGGCAAGTACTCGTAGTTATTCTCCCTAGCAAAGGACACGAGTGAAGAGACAGTCGAGGAGGTGGCCATTACGATAAATATTGGCGAAATGGGCGTTCGTTGGTAGAAATGATGCAGAAAATCGTGGAGTGCGCGGATCGTTACCAAATTTGGTAGGCAGGATGGCGTGGTCGAGAGCTTCCTGTGAGCGTGGGAATGGTGTCGATATCTTTAAAATTGACGGAGATATTCGAAAAATCGGAATGCCGTAAACTAGCGCTCAAAAAGTTTTTTTGGGCGCTCGGGCGGTTTCTTCCCTAACGTTAAGGATGGTTCTTGTGCGATGGATGACTGCTGGCAATATCAGTCATTCTTCGCATTAGGGCTAGGCTTCTCCGTTCTTCATCATTCAGCTTCCGAGTCCATGCTCACGTCGCCAAACACCTTTGGTGCGTGACATCCGCCAGCAACAAGAAATGCAATCGTCCCCGATTGCGACCAATGCAGCAAACACAAACGGGTGAAACAAAGAAAAGAAAAAAAAGAATCTGAAAGGAGTGGCTGGAGATAGATGAAAAGTAGTGAAGGAAATCATGAGAATTCATCAGAGTCATAAGCATTATTTTCGTTCTCATCGTCATCTTCATCATCATCATTGCTTGGCTCATCGTCTCCACTGAGGAGGATATCGTCAGGTAAAGGAGTGTCGCGTGAGTAGTAGGGAATGAGTCGGAATGCAGCAATGCCTCGTCTAGAGATAGTGCCATCGAGCTCTTTGAGGACGTAAGAGCCTCCCTTGGTGCGACGAACAACTTCATAGGGACCAAGGTACCGCAGCTTCGATTTTTGATCAAGCTCCTTCTCAACCTGGCTGTTGCGAACCAAGACAAGGTCTCCAGGCTGGTATGATGACTTTGCAAGGCGTAGGGCATACTTTCTTTCAAACTGGTCTTTGGATCGTAGGCGTGACTTCTGTAGGGTAGTAAAGGCGGCATGGATATCATCTTGTCTCTTCTCCAATTGGCGAATGCGAAGTGAAAGAAGCTCCTCTGAGCTCATTCCAGAATAAAATCCTTCAACGAGATACGTAGATTCAAAGAGATCAAATGGGAGAATGGGATCAAGACCATGAAGGAGGAAGTAGGGGCTGAATCCAGTAGACCGTCGAGTCGTCACTTTGTCTGCAAAGAAAGCATGATGGACCTTGGTAGGCCAGAGATTGAGATCGCCTTCGCAAGCCTTGACGATGGCTTCTCGAATGATAAAGTGTCCTCGCTCCACAACTCCATTAGCTCGAGAATTGTAGGGCGAGATGCGAATCTGAGGGATCGAGTAGCGCTGCATGAGTTTCTCGAAGGCACCCTTGATCTCACTGCCATTGTCAGTGACAATCTGAGAGACCGTTCCATATCGACAGAGTATCTCTTCCCAAAAGAACTTGGCGAGATTATCCACATTGGCATGTCTGAGAGCACGGCCTTCTGCTGCGAGGGAAAGATCGTCTCGAGCAGCAACAAGATAGCGATAGCCACGGGCTTTGGGCATGAGCATGATGTCGACGTAAACCTTCATGAAGATTCGGGGGGATGCAGAGATCGTGATGGGGATTTCGGTTTTACGAGTGCTGCGAATCTGGCATGCATGGCATGAGCGAACGTGATGGGCGACATCCTTGTACATCTGGGGCCAATAGAAGCGCTCTCTGACCGTCTGAAAGACTCCAAAGACGCCTCTGTGACCGAGTTCTTCATGGGCTTGATTCAGTATCTGTGCACGAAGATCTGGGTCGAAGATAACTTTGACAGGGGTATGGGAACCTCGATGTTTGAAGAGATGGCTTCCACAGAGGAAGAACTGCAAGGATCTGCGAATGAATCGCTTTCGTGAGGTGTTGGAAGGGAAAATGGGAAGTTCGGCAGTGCGAAGGAAGTGTAGGATTCGGCGTAACTGGGCATCTTGGGTCGTATCATTGGAAAGGAACAATGGGAGCGTCATGGCGTCATAAGGAAGGGGATGAGTTTCTGCAAAGAAAAGAACGTTCTCTAACCAATCGTCGGCTTCTTCTGCATCAATATGGCCCTCCTCGTAGTCTTCCTCGGTAGGTTGATGATGAGAGAGTGCATCAGGACCACGGTGCTTGATAGCGGGTACATGGATCAACCTGAAGTCAAAGAGGAGTATACCTTCGATCCAGCGATTGATCGTTGCATTGGGCTGAAGATCTGGGTCATTAAGCATACCCTTGATATACTTGGCGTCGACTTCGATCCATAGGTGACGAACACCGTAAAGATGGAGGCGGTAGTGTCGTAGTGCTCTGAAAAGACCGTAAAGCTCCAGCTTAGGCTGGCTGTAGCGTGATTCTCGTTCATTGATAGGGAGTGAACCGTAGCGAGCAGGGCGTTTGCGTCCTTCTGAGTCGTACTGCGAAAGAATGAATCCTATGGCGACATTGCTGGTGTCGACGGAAAGAACGACAGGGGAATCGGACGAGTAGTCGATGGGGTGAAGGGCAGGGGCAGTTGAAACGGCATGCTTCAAGGCGTCAAACGCCTCCTGTTGGGGCTCTCCCCATTCGAACGGAGCATTCTTGCGATAGAGGTCGACCAGCGGCCGAGCCAGCTGCAAGTAGTTCGCAATCCAGATACGAACGGTACCACAGAGGCCTAGGAACGACCGTACATCTTTGGGTGTAAGGAGCGTTGGCCAATTCACAATCTTCTTCACCTTGCTGTCGTCAGGGGAACGACCACGAGGATGGCAGGTTTGGCCAAGAATAGTGACACGAGGTTGGCAGATCTGAGATTTAGGACCAGAAAACGTTCCTCCAGCATGAGCAAATCGATGCATGATCCGATGTACGTCATTGGCATGTTCCCAAATGAAGCGCCGGATGCCAGAATTCTCGGCTAACGTTTCGGCATGGCCATTGGCATCTTCGTAACGTGTAGCAGGGCCTTTGATAGGCAGATCGTCGATGAAAACGTTGGTGATGTGAGGGATTTCGTCCTGAAGAATGAATGCTGTGCAATTCTGGAATTCCGATGGCGAGTTGGTGTAGCCTTGAGGCATGGCAGTATGGCGTAGCAAGCCAAGCGGCGTCAGGAATGAGGTAAGATCTCGGCTATCGGGGTGAAGTTGGCGTGCATCAAAGCTGGAGAAGAGATCGAACACGGTATAGCATTGCCGGCCAGCGAACGGCTCCACAAAGTCGTCCAAGATAGGAGGAACACCAGCGTCCCGAATTGTAACCTTATTGAGAGGCTGCAGATCATGGACGATTCGGATCTTTCCATTCTTCTTCATAACACAAAACCATTTTGAGCGATAGGAGGACTGAGCCGGTTCATAGAGTCCGGCTGCAATCTTATCCCAAAGAAGCTGTATGACTCGGTCTCGGATACCGGGTGGGATCGGAATGTTACGATATTCCCATGGCTCGTGGGGCAGGACAGGGATTATGTAAGGTGAGAAGTAATCAGATCTGAAGTTGCCGCGTTCCGATTCGTCAAAGGCAAGTGCGCGCTCGTTTAGCTTCATTATGTGGCAAAAAAGTTTTTCCTCTTCTGGCCACAGGAAGTTGTCGGCATTTAATTTCATGGAGTGCAGGCGTTCCTTGGTAAGCTTCTTCGTGGGAACAAAAGTAGGGGGGTGAGGCGTGAGTGGAATGAGGGATTTAAGGGGGTCTTCCGGGAAACGGCGATGAACGTGTGCGTCTTCTGGATAAACGCCCGGAACAGGTTTGACCTTGCGATCAACTCGTTTATAAGCGCCATATACTGAGCGTACATTGTCGATATCTGGGTTTTCTGTATCTGTAACAAGAGATCGTCTAAAACGTAACAAATCAAGGAAATCAGATAAGGAGAAAAAGATTTTTTGTGGCTTTTTGTTATTTTGAATAGATGACGAGTCTGGAGAAGTTAGGGGTCTGGAAGGCGAAGGAGAACACAAAAAATTACAGTAAAAAGATTTTTCAAAGCAGTGAACCGAGGTGGGCATAGTAGGTGGTGATACAGGAGTATGAGAGTGAAGAATTGTCTGTGGATTTAGGAGTTTAACGACTTCTCGGTCGAAGTGAGTAGCATAGGAAATAAAAGGAGAAGCATATGAATCAAAAGAAAAACAGTAAGTAAAATCGGAAAATTTAGAAAATCGACTCATCAGAAGGCCAGGATGAAGTCTGAAAGTGAAAGGAGTCGGATCCAAAGATATCCTGGTGAAGCTGCGCAGTGGTACTGAGAGTAGCTGTATCCGAGGGAGTAGGGGGATAATCTGGGTAGGAAATCGCTTCGAACGGGGGTGGATGATGACTGGCTGAGACATGATTGATAGCATTGGCAAGGAGGGGAAGACCAGGTGGGGTGTAGGATTGCGACACATCAACAGCAGTAGATGAGTCTCCTACCTCGTTCACTTCCGGGTCTTGGAGTTGAGCTACCCATCCCATCGAGGTATGATGCAGGGATACTTGACTATAAGATCCTGGCATGGCAATCTTCTCTCCATCAGCCATAATGTCGAGGGCATGTCGAGGATCTGCAGGTGGTGCAGGCATGATGAGTGGATGGTTGGGGAGATGGAAACGCGAGTTAACACCCAGTTCGAACATGTCCGATAGAATGGGAGACAGAGTAGCAGGCAGATGGTCGAAATGCGATGATGGGGGATGGGACACATCGACATCGGGAGGGAAACCGACAATACTCATGAAGACGAGGAGATCAAGACCTTCTTCATCCGCTTCATCCCTCACGATCCTATCAACAAACTGACATCCATGGAAAACGGGGCCCAATTCCAGCACTTCATCTTCTCCAAGACCATCAGGCAAGGAGACGTACTTAGTCGAAGGAGATATAGACTGTCCAGGCAAGTCATCGAACATTTCAGAGGCGACGCAATGAGAGGTGCAGCGAAGGGGGCAAGAATTCGATAGATGGGGCTCAGGAGGTGGATCTTCGACCTGAAACAAGAGTGAAGACTCGGATAAATCGACAGGGGGCACTTCGAGATAAGTGGTGTTGGAAATGGGTGAAGGTGGAGGATTTGGGGCTTCAGCAGGTGCAATATTCATTTGCGAATGGGAGGAAGGAGGATGAAGAGGACCTTCGTCCATAGAGGACAAAATATTCGACTGAGAGTGCAGGGATGGATTATCTGGAGGAGCTTCAGCTTCGGAGGACCACATATTCCACTGAGAATGTGAGGATGGAAGATCTGGTTCATCAGGAGGATCAGGGGATAGGATGGGGTCGTTGGGAGGTGGACTCTCATCCACAGGGTCAGGGCGAGGATTGGGATAGAAGCGTACATAGGCAGAGCCTCCAAACTGGTTACGATCACGCCATGGGGTACCAGGGATGCGCTGCACAAGGTAGGTATGCAGTAAGAGGAAGTCCTGATAGTAGTGGTTGTCCTGATCAATGCCTCTTTCACCAGCAAGGGCATAATCCGAGTCAAAGTAGACGTGGAAGAAGTTGGGATACTGACGAGTGAGCCCAGCAAGAAGTGCAGTGAGAGACAGACGTTCTTCCCTCCTAATCTGATGACGCATCGCAGCAACAAAGGGATCATCCTCCAATCCATTCATCTCGGTGGCCTGTAACTCCTCAGTGAGTGTACGAAGAAGATTCAAAGGCGGAGGGCTAGACGGTGGCTCCACAGTGATGATAGGGATAGGATGGAACTGTGGAAGTCCAAAGGCGCCATCTATGCCATCTGGAGTCGAGTCTGGATAGAGAAGAGTCAAATTGGGAGTCCCAGAAGGTGGGGAAGGTGGTGCAAAGGTAATAGGCGATCCAGTAGGAGAGGAATCAGTTGAAGCTTCATCATCTGCAAGAGTCCCAGAGTCTTCTTCGAAGCTAGAGGGCTGGAGAGTCGCCATGAGAGCAGTAGCAATCGGTTCAGCAGTCCCTTCAGTGACACAGAGCTCGAGGGGATGATCTTTGTCTGATCCAAAGACTACAAAGGTACCAGAGCCTCTCTCAACGATGCTAACAGCATTCCCATGTGCCCAGGGGCGGCCTAGAAGCAAATCAAAGCCTGCATCGACATCAGGGGCAACAAATAGATTGGTCCAGGTCCTAGCAGCACCACAGAAGAGCGGTACATCTTTGATTAGACCAGTAAGCATTGATACTCCACCATTGGCATCCTTCATATTGATGCATCTTGAGATGTCGATGGGCATCTGAATGACAGATCGTGCTATACTCGATTTGACCACATTAAGGGTGGAGCCTGAGTCGATGACAGCTGTCACCTGTCGACCATTACAGGTGAGATTAATTGTTATTAAGGGGCTGGATGTCAAAGTGAGATAAGAACTGATGGGAGGGGTCCCATCGACAGTTCTGACAGATTGAGTGATGGGTTGACGCTTGTATCTGATGAGTTCCTGAAGATGATGAGAGACGTCCCTTGATGCTCCTATCACTTCCCCCAATGAAAGAGTCATAGGGGTAGCCAGAATGCGATCCACAATAGCCTTTGGGTCTGCTGATTGAGATAATGGTGAAGTCATGGCAGCAGGAGCCTTGGGTTTCCTCCCCTTGTCTGCAGGGGACTCAGAGGCCTGTTGCGAAGGTTTATTGATGGATTCATCTTCCATGATGGCATCATCATCATTCCCATCAAAGCCACGACGATGGACATCAACAGGAACAAAGACAGGGGCTTTGGGCACAGTGACATTGACAGGTGGCTGTGCGACAGGTGTCGGATAAGATTGATTTGATGGCTGATGGATAGGGGCTGATGGGCGATCAAATTGTGGGGCTGATAGGCGATCAGAGTGTGGGGCTGATGGTGGCTGAGGCTGATTGGCAGGTGTCGATGAGGTAGATTGCTTCGGAAATTCCCTCTCTTTGCCCTTCCCATGGTTCCGAGGTGGGAGGAGCACTCCATCGAAGACTTCCCTTCGCTTATCCTTCGAGATTTTCACATTTCTCTCTGCAGCAGCAACAACAGCGTCATCCTCTAACTCATAGATCTCTGCTCCAAGAAATTCATCGGCTTCTTCATGGATAACAAAGTGGACACTACTGGGGGATTGGGTCGGCTTCACAGATCTCTCATAAGCCTGCAAGATCGTTTCATCACCATTCCTGTAGATGCGCTGCCCATTGGGATATATGACGCGATGGTTGTCATCTCTAGCCAAAGAACCCTTCTTGATAAGATCATTGATCGCATCGCAGGTGTCTAGGCCATGTCCAGTGACTCCACAGCCAAAGCAGACGATGGGCTTCCTCTGGGGGCGTGCCTGGGATGAATTCGGACTGACAGGGGGCGCAGTGGAGCTAGGAACAGGGGCGGAGTGGAGTGCTGGGGGACGAATCACCTTTGCAGCATCGGGATCCATCTTGATGGCTCGATAATAGAGCAATGAGTAATCTGGATCGTTTAAGGACATACGAGATAAGGATTTTATCAGGGTTTCGACCTCATCCTGCTTCTGAGCCATGCTTCCCTCCCTCTCCAGTGTCTCCAAGTTTCCTGGGGTGGTAGAAGCGGTCGAACACTCCCTCCCCTCGCATCATGCTGCTGTGGAGGGATACTCTCCTTCTCTGAAAGACTGGATACGGATCGAGGACCGAGGAGGCCAAGGTCATCTGCATCGAACCGATCTCGACGCAGCACCTCTTCTGCAGCTCTACAGACTTCATCATAGGGGAAAGGTATGCTGACATCGAGGTTGGGGTCCTTCTGCTTCAGTCTACCCTCTACAGAGCTTCGAAACAAAGGAGAAAGTCCAGCCCAGAAGTAGCGATCGTGTTCGTGTTCAGTGAGCTTTCCCTTGTGCTTCATCCAGCCTCCAACTCGAGTGAACTCTCGGTTATAGGCTCGGAAATCGTGGAGAGACATGATAGGCTGATTCCTGAATCGCAGTACAAGAGATTTCAGGTCCCTCTCGAAGAACCTTTCGTCGAAGATGTCGGCATCGAAGTAGCGAAGCAAACTGGCCTTCAATCTGGCCCAGTTGGGGGTATGGAAGTGAGGCATTCCTTCAATGATCTCTCTGACACGAGTATTGCAGTAAGGGAGGATTGAGGCGACCATATCATGGTCCGAAGTGACATTATGGAAGGCACAGAGTCGCTCATAGTGGTCAAGGAAGGTTCGAACTCGAGAGCAGTCGCCCTGGAAGAGTTCTGGGGAAGATTTGGTTCCAAGAAGTGGCATAGTGAGTACAGAACGAGCAGAATTAACAGATGCAGCTGCCTGAGCTTGCACTGGCATAAGTGGGTTCGCAGTAGTCGAAGACATGGTGGGAAAGTATGGGGATTATTCCGAGGGGAATTGGCGGTCGAAAAGGCGAGTTCCGACGAGGTGGAATGGATGGTTATTGGCGATGATGAAGATTTCGATAGGGCAGACGATGTAGGAGTCGTTTACGAAGAATATGAGATGGATTTCAAGCCAAATGTAACCACCCCTCGCGGTGGGCTCCAGATGTGAGTCCACGTGTGGATCTATGGCGAAAACACCAAAAAACCCAACACAAAGACAATTGCCGAGTCGGTGGTTTACCTTCGCGGACTTTGGCTCGAGGGATCGGTTACAGCGAAGTGGGGGAGGGGTTCTGCACACCTAGACGACTAGGGCAGAAGGGAAGGTGCTCCTGACGAGAGGGGAGCAAGGGAAGACTGAAAATGCGAAGAAATACAGGCTACTCGGAGCCTGGAAGCGACGTAAGAATGATGAAGATTGACAGTAAATAGACCCTTAATGGAGCCTCAGATACTGCAAGAATAAAGAAGATAATGAAGGGCCTTAGAGCGACGACAATAAGGCAGATAATGTTGATAATGATTGGGCAGTAGTCTCTTTACAAAGGGGACAGTATCCTATGCAGGGGGGGCTACTTGCTTGTATATGTATGCTACTTGCTGCGACGTATTGGTACTTATATACAAAAGGTAGCGCAGCCTGAAGTAAATAGAGGGAAACACTTTGTAAGGGGTTTGTAAGCGATTGGTAAGAGGATTGGTAAAGGATTGGTAAGGCCGAGCAAGGCTGAGTAAGGACAGTAAGCGATTGGTAAGTAAAATCAGTCAGCATGACAAAGAATATCACAAATCATTTGAAATAGAATGAGTCATTAAGGAACGGATGAATAATGCGACAGAAAGGGGGATGAGTAAGCGCACTGGTCACTGCTGAATAAGGGGTATGACTGCAAATGAGTCACTCTGACTCCTAGATCTGAGATCCAGATTCATTGGGGGGATATGCTGCGCGTCCGAAAGAAGAACTGTGGGGATTTCTGCCAGGGGCCAACTTTGGGGGTCTCCAGGGTAGTCAGGGCTTAGGATTTCGCAACTTTCCCCCCTCTCTCCTCTCTGCAAAGCGACCTGTACCAGGTGCAACTAGTGCTCTGGAGGGCATGAGGAGGAGGAGGGGCCGTCTTCTCCAATGAGGGCAGGGAGAAGTGCCTCAAAATCGTCATGAATGCGATCAGATAGTGTAGATGATAGTAATTGGTACTGGAGCTGTCGCAATTTTGGGAGAATGAAAGACGAGATTGAGAGATAGACGTTGCAGGGGGCAGGAAGGAAAAATCCATAATCCTTTTCGACTGGAGAGACCGAAACAACCACATAAGACCTTTCAAGCCTGACGACAGACTTGAGGCGACCAAAGAACGTCTTCTTTGATGTCAGACTGACGAGAAGAACGTGCTGTCCCAAAGCGATAGGATGGGAGGTCATGGACGAGGGAGGGATGAACCAGGAGGCTTCGGGGCGAGAGCTAGTGGGGATTCCTGGCAAGTACTCGTAGTTATTCTCCCTAGCAAAGGACACGAGTGAAGAGACAGTCGAGGAGGTGGCCATTACGATAAATATTGGCGAAATGGGCGTTCGTTGGTAGAAATGATGCAGAAAATCGTGGAGTGCGCGGATCGTTACCAAATTTGGTAGGCAGGATGGCGTGGTCGAGAGCTTCCTGTGAGCGTGGGAATGGTGTCGATATCTTTAAAATTGATGGAGATATTCGAAAAATCGGAATGCCGTAAACTAGCGCTCAAAAAGTTTTTTTGGGCGCTCGGGCGGTTTCTTCCCTAACGTTAAGGATGGTTCTTGTGCGATGGATGACTGCTGGCAATATCAGTCATTCTTCGCATTAGGGCTAGGCTTCTCCATTCTTCATCATTCAGCTTCCGAGTCCATGCTCACGTCGCCAAACACCTTTGGTGCGTGACACCAGTGTCACGCACCAAAGGGTGTTTGTGTTGTGCGTGACACCGGTGTCACGCACCAAAGGTGTTTGGCGACGTGAGCATGGACTCGGAAGCTGAATGATGAAGAATGGAGAAGCCTAGCCCTAATGCGAAGAATGACTGATATTGCCAGCAGTCATCCATCGCACAAGAACCATCCTTAACGTTAGGGAAGAAACCGCCCGAGCGCCCAAAAAAACTTTTTGAGCGCTAGTTTACGGCATTCCGATTTTTCGAATATCTCCATCAATTTTAAAGATATCGACACCATTCCCACGCTCACAGGAAGCTCTCGACCACGCCATCCTGCCTACCAAATTTGGTAACGATCCGCGCACTCCACGATTTTCTGCATCATTTCTACCAACGAACGCCCATTTCGCCAATATTTATCGTAATGGCCACCTCCTCGACTGTCTCTTCACTCGTGTCCTTTGCTAGGGAGAATAACTACGAGTACTTGCCAGGAATCCCCACTAGCTCTCGCCCCGAAGCCTCCTGGTTCATCCCTCCCTCGTCCATGACCTCCCATCCTATCGCTTTGGGACAGCACGTTCTTCTCGTCAGTCTGACATCAAAGAAGACGTTCTTTGGTCGCCTCAAGTCTGTCGTCAGGCTTGAAAGGTCTTATGTGGTTGTTTCGGTCTCTCCAGTCGAAAAGGATTATGGATTTTTCCTTCCTGCCCCCTGCAACGTCTATCTCTCAATCTCGTCTTTCATTCTCCCAAAATTGCGACAGCTCCAGTACCAATTACTATCATCTACACTATCTGATCGCATTCATGACGATTTTGAGGCACTTCTCCCTGCCCTCATTGGAGAAGACGGCCCCTCCTCCTCCTCATGCCCTCCAGAGCACTAGTTGCACCTGGTACAGGTCGCTTTGCAGAGAGGAGAGAGGGGGGAAAGTTGCGAAATCCTAAGCCCTGACTACCCTGGAGACCCCCAAAGTTGGCCCCTGGCAGAAATCCCCACAGTTCTTCTTTCGGACGCGCAGCATATCCCCCCAATGAATCTGGATCTCAGATCTAGGAGTCAGAGTGACTCATTTGCAGTCATACCCCTTATTCAGCAGTGACCAGTGCGCTTACTCATCCCCCTTTCTGTCGCATTATTCATCCGTTCCTTAATGACTCATTCTATTTCAAATGATTTGTGATATTCTTTGTCATGCTGACTGATTTTACTTACCAATCGCTTACTGTCCTTACTCAGCCTTGCTCGGCCTTACCAATCCTTTACCAATCCTCTTACCAATCGCTTACAAACCCCTTACAAAGTGTTTCCCTCTATTTACTTCAGGCTGCGCTACCTTTTGTATATAAGTACCAATACGTCGCAGCAAGTAGCACACGATACAAGCAAGTAGCCCCCCTGCATAGGATACCGTCCCCCTTTGTAGTGAGACTATTGCCCAATCTTTATCATCATTATCTGCCTTATTGTCATCGCTTTAAGGCCCTTCATTATCTTCTTTATCCTTGCAGTATCTGAGGCTCCATTAAGGGTCTATTTACTGTCCTTCTTCATCATCTTTACGTCGCTTCTAGGCTCCGAGTAGCCTAAATATCGTCGCTTTTCTGTTGTCCCCTTGCTCCCCTCTCATCTGGAGCACTGTTCCCTTCTGCCCTAGTCGTCTAGGTGTGCAGAACCCCTCCCCCATTTCGCTATAACCGATCCCTCGAGCCAAAGTCCGTGCAGGTAAACCACCAACTTGGCATTTGTCTTTGTGTTGGTTTTGTGGTGTTTTCACCATAGATCCACATGTCGACTCTCACCGAATGTCCACTTCAGCGTCATGTTAAGACGCTGAAATTCAATGATGGACGCTGATTTTTAGGTGTCGTGACGCTTACTAAGAGTGTCTTAGACACTCATTTTAAATGTCCTTACTTTTCATAGTGTATCGATCCTTGACCACCCGTAACCATCCTCCATAGTTCCCTCGCAGCTCTTGATATGATCTTTTAAAAGCTGTAGCACTTCCTTTTCCGTTCCTCTGTCTTGATTGCCCAATCATTTCTTCGTAAGTGACCTCGACTCCCCAATGTGCTAGGACGGCGTAACCAGCGGTTTTTCCTTCACAATTTCACGTTCGGGATCAGTTTTATTTTATTTTTTTTATCGATGTCGGCTTCCCAAACTCTACAGCTCCACATCTGATAACTTCATCTACCTATCAAGTTGATGCTACGTCCAACCTGTGAACGACTTGTGACCTATAACCTCTAGCTATCCGGGAATACGGAGTATACTCTCATGTAGTGAGCTAGGACGAAAGGAAAATTGAAGACTAATGTCGCAAGTCTTACAAGGGCACTGGTAAGGTATAATAGTGAATGTGGTACGTGATCAGCGTCACTTCGAGCAGCCGAGAGTGTTCTAAACTCAGGGGACACTCGAGAACATGAGCCAGAAAAACCACCCTGAGTTTTCTGATTCACGACAGCTTTGCCGACCCAACCGCACGTTAGCACACCACCACGGGCTAAAGAGTTACGCAGATAGTCATTGTTGGCACGAGGGAATGTACATACTCCATATTTGTGGTACTTGCCCTATGAACCGGTGGATGATGGATCACTGAACTGACAGT
This sequence comes from Pisolithus albus, assembly GCA_024613165.1. Taxonomy (NCBI): domain Eukaryota; kingdom Fungi; phylum Basidiomycota; class Agaricomycetes; order Boletales; family Pisolithaceae; genus Pisolithus; species Pisolithus albus. The sequence continues at coordinate 103,168 of JANFAB010000133.1, forward strand.
GCACGAATTACAAACGCCATAGCCGCCAGGCACGAAATCACCATGAGACGAAATATCCATCCGTCACCCCCATACCAAGCCTGTCCCCCGAACCCCCGCATACTCCTATTAGTTACCTCATCATCGGCACCTGCATCCGTACCGTGTGACTCTGAGAGTTTTTGCTTTTCAGTTAGGGTTTGTGGCAACACTGAAATCGACGTAGTGTGGATTACTGATGTGGAAAATGATTGATGGCCCGTACTAGGAGTCGTACCTTGGTTGTCTACAGTGGAAGTGCCCCTATCTGTACTCGGCCATTTGGCTTGCTCCCTAGCCCGAGCATCGAGCCACAGCTGAGATTTCGAGGTGTTCGCTCCTGCATCATACATGATCCTAGAGCAATATATTTTTTAGCGATCTGTAACAGCGCGATATGCCAGTGATGCTGCCCACCGCTTCAAGTGCGCTTGATCATCACCTGGGTCCACTGGTGGTTTAACCAAGGAAATTTCCAACAAACCCTGCTGACAGCGATTACGATGAAGTTCAGCCGTGTGAAGCCACTGACCATTATACTTCCTTCTCTCCGAATGTGTTCCTTAACCTGAACCGTGTCAAACGGTATCAATGGCGACCAAAGAGTTGGCTTGCCTTTGGTAACAGTTCGTCTATTTCAGCGCATATCCCACACCAGAAAAGCCACAGGATCTAGTAATGAATGGACGACATCCTCAGTGTCGAAAAGCAATAAGTTGATGCCGTCCTCGCCTTTCCTGTGACGTCCTCCACCAGCGCTCGTTGTTCGTCCTCGTCCTTTGTTGCATCGAGCTGAGCCTGGAGAGCCTTTATGTCTTGAATCACAGAAAGAGTGTCGAGTTGCCTGCATACGGTGCTCAAGACATGGACTGTAGACCATCGGTAGATATAGTGCTGACCTGTCATACTTCACGGGGCTCACCCCGGGATTAGGATACAACGAATTACAGAACGAGGGAATGATATCGGGTCGAGAAAGTACTCACAAGAACGAGTATGCGATGGAAAAGGCAGCGTTTATGAGTTTGAATAGCTTGATGCGTTAGAATTAGCCCCTACCCACCTTTGCTGATAGTAACACTTACATCGGCGCCCAGAGTTCGCGATATGGACTCGATCTCCCGTTCTACTCTTCGTCTTTCATGAGCATACCGACGCGGCGCTTCATACTTTGCACAGAGAGTTTGACACCGTCTGTGCAACAGCGGTAACACCGTTTTAATACGGGGATCCGATTCTGCACCCGCGAATTGCCGACCACCCTTAAATAGGTTCCATCTCATCGTATCGACGCATGACAGCTTAGGTAGATGTGCTCGTAAGCCATCCTCTAAAGCTGCAATATCAGTTTCGAGACGAACGCAGTGTGACAGACCAACCTTCCGCGGCACCTACAGATAGTACATCGACTGAACCGTTTTCCATTATCGGAGGGAACCTTGCGAAAAAGGTTATCTTTCCAATCTGCATTCCATGAAAAATGTGAGTAGGACGAGATATTGAAAAGGCGCCAACACACATAATTCTCCAGATATTTGAGGCCGAACAAGTCTGAAAAGAACTTGATCGCTATAACTTTCTTCTGTCGATTCCGGTAATATTGTAAGGGAGTGTTCGCCACAGAGTTATGGAACGCACGGCAGACTTGTCAAATTGTTCATTTCCAGTGGGTCGATGCTGTGAATGGTATGATCAGTACTGTAGACGAACCCCAAGGGTGGTAAAGTAACGTACCACGCCCATCATTGCGTCAAAGTGCTCCCTAGACCCCCAAGCACAGTATCAGTAACATCATACCACACGAAGCGATCCCACGGATTCACCGAATACTTCTGAATCGTTCCATTCTCTGTTCACAACGGCGTTCTCGCCTCCAGACTTGCGGGGATGCGATGATGCAAAGCGGCGTCAGAATCCCTGTTTCTGTGGAGTGGTGACTACTGGCAGGTGCGGAGTCTGATCAAATTGAAGTCAAAAGGTGAGCGGTACAAAATCATTCGTAGACAAGTTATCACCGCCCGAGTCCCTTCGATTACCATCCTCACCGACCGTATAGCAATCCGAGCATTGTATGATGGTCGTCACCAGATACTTTCCTGCGAGACGGGTAGACAAGGTTTTCAGTAGCAGCGAAACGTGTTCGTTGGCAGGAAGCGAGAAGGCCCGTGGTTGATGCAGGGCCAGGTACTTTTCGCCAAGAAAACTATCTGCAAAGACGAGATCATCCTGATTCTTCATCCAAGCCATTTGCGTTGAACTAGATATGCGGAAGACTGTAGGGAGATCAATTGAGTGGTCGCGATCCTTGCCGGCGGCCCGCATATCCTCAAATATGTTTCCAATGCGTACAAGATTGCCATGGGAGTAGTCGCCATAATCACCCAGCTGCCCATGTGAGGTGCAAGACAAACGTAAGTATCAATTGCGTGACTCACTGAAAACTGTTGGCCAGAACAATCGTCAACCCTGGCCAGCTCCTCGTCCAGCCTCAGCCAGTATGAACAAGAAACCGTCTTCATAAGCCCTGGCATAGCACGGCTACCCAGATCATTCTAACGTCACAAATTCGGATGGCTCTGCACGCACACGGAGAGAATGTACTTACCGATGTAGTCGTCACTCTGCATGGCCCATTACAGCAGCCAGGACAGTCGACCACGTCGACCGTAACTCTGAAATCGTCCCCCCACACACCCCAGAACACCCTCGCAGCCCAGATTGATCGAGGGAGGTGGGCGTGCTTCACACAGCAGTAACCGTAGCGCGGAGGTCCACGTTCTGCCACGTCCCTGGCATGTTTGGCGCGTCCTTGCCACATTCGATGGTACGTTCTCCTGCCAAAATTCATCCAGTTGACCTCTTTGATTGGAGAATCTTGGTCATAGTATTCGACGTGCACCCATTCTTGGCCACAGTGGTATCCGAGGCCGACTGCAAAGTAAGACCCCGCATCGCTGTTGGCATAGACCACGACAGTAAGATCACCCGTGAGGGACGAAAGTGTGACGGCATCTCCCGTGAATTCGCGCGGGTATGTGCCACAACGTCTGAATCCATAGTGCGAGACGTGCTTGTCGTCAAGTGTAAAGATGCGGCACTTCTCATTAACCTCTTGGTGATGGGCGAGATAGAAAGTTTTGAATTCTGGATATGTCTTGGGATTCGTGTCAATATGTGGTATCCTGTCAAAGCTGGATCCGGTGGATACCAAATCGATGCTGATCAGACTCCGACCATAGCTACACGCCAACAAGGCCCTGCAATGAGACGGAGAGTCGGGCAGTGGGATGACGGGTAGGCACACTTGGATGCCTGCATTGCTGACAGTGAATGTACGAAGCTGCTGGCTGAGTCTGTGTGCACGCCACCTGAGCCATGCAAGTCTGCACAGATGTATCGGGTTGGTGGCAATCTCCCGGAATCTCCGCCGGATATACCAAGGATGGCCGAGTTTCTCCCATTCGATGTACTCCATCAGTCTGTCGACAAATTCGTCGGGTTCCACCCTCTTCAATCCGCCACAGCCCTGAAAGTCGCCCGGATCGTCTGCCAGAACGCTGCTTGCCCGCGGAATCCGTGGATTCCACGCGAATATGCTCTGATCGCAGTATTCGCGAATGATTTCCAATTGCAGACGCCGAAACGCCTTTTTCCCTTCTCCGTACAACATCGGCATGTTCACTCCAAACAACCCCATCAGCGAATACGCCCGGTCCTCCACGCGGGTGGTCTTCCGCTCAGCTGCCCACGACATGATTTGTGCAACGCTGAGGCGCTTCCCGGCCAGACCACCCGTCAAAACTTCGCACGGAATTCCCGTGATGTCCTCCAGTGTCGATGCAAGGTGTCGCTTGCTGTCGATATGCACCCAGTCCTTGTTGAAGAATTGAACTTCCTGCGGTGCGATGAGTTCCTGCAGTGTCCAACCTCGCACGAACCACTCCGGCCAACCGTTGGACTCGGCAAACTCGTTGACATCTCTTTCAGTAGGGCAGGTCGACTCGCAGACGTCATTGAGGTACGCGTAGCAAACCCGTGCATTTTGGTACCATCGATACATCGAATTGATGGCCTCTGACAATTCTGCACTGCTCCGCTTGTCGATGCAACACGTGTCGACCCACAGCCATTCGTAGCCATCCTTCTTGGCTTGCTCGCAGCTCTTGATAATCTTCTGGTAGCCCGCTCGCTGCCTAACTTCATCCTCTTCCGCTCTTCCATCTTCATCAGCCCAGTCATCTCTTCATAACCAACCTCGACTTCCCACCAACGATGTGATAGTATAGCGTAGCTGGTGGTCTCGTCATCAAGCTCCTTCAGGATTTCACCTTCAGGATCAGCTTGTTGGATGTCGGTTTCCCGGCCTAGGACAGCCTCTACATTCAATAACCTCATCTTCCTAACAAGTCAATGCAACGTTCAACCTGTCAACAGCTCGATGCACATACTCTCTAGATATCCGCACCCGCAAAGTACTCTCTCACGTGGTGAGTTAGAACGAAAGGAAACTGAAGACTGATGCTGATTGCTGTTCGTGAGTCTTACGAGGGTGTGGTGCAAATGCTGTGTGGGACGTGATCAACGCTGTTATTCCAAACTCAGCGGGCGCTCGGCCTGCCAGCTTTCCGGGAAACTGGGTAGCATGGGCGAAGGAGTTATGCTCTGTGCAGTCATTGTTGATGCAAGGAAGTGCGCACGCTCTACATTTGTGGTACTTGTTCATGAGCATTACTGAGCTAACAGTATGTAAACTGCAGACATAGCAAGGCTCCGAGTGCATTTCAGCGATATCTTCCGAGTACTCTCTGTGCGTGTCACGCCTATGTCCGTCACCATCACTAAGCTTTCGTCGGATGGAGAATCTGAAATTGAAGAGCTGGTCATGGTCTGCAGCACGGCGGTAAGGGTGCACCTACGTCCTGATGCTTCAGTCCACGAATGGGAAGAACCCGCCATTGCACACAGCACGTTTTATGTGCCATGGAATGAGCTGTTACGAGACGAGACGGCTACCGAACACGTCAAAGAATCAAGGTCAAAAATAACCCAATCGCTTGTAGCATCAAGGCCCTATCAGTAAAACGTATAGGGACGGACTCCGTGTACACGCATTAGAGTCGTTGCGTTCTTCTCTTTGTTGGATTTCGTGCTTGACGCATCCTAGACCGTCCTTCGATGATGAATCAGGGCGCAATTTGCACCGCTAGATGAGGAGCATCTGGCCGGCTGTCGCCTTGTCTGCATTCATCTGGAACGTTAGACGGACACGAGAAATAAGATACCCTCTGACCCTCTGACGTCCATTATCCATAGCACGCAACCACTATTATGTGTTCGATGATGCAAGTAAAACCTAGCGCAAATGCGTTCCAGTGGGACCCTGTGATACGCCGAAAGATTCGACGCATTCCGGCCTTGCAGTTACCAGTGCCCGTGTAAGCCGTCTGCAAGGATTGATCAGGAGTGCACTGCACCGCAACAGTAGTGCCTCTTGGAAACTGAGCAACTTACAGTGATGGGGGTGGTGTGGATAAGCCATCAATAGACGAACGGCATCAGGGTTTGCAGTGAGGTCCGCTTACAACGGAACAGTCTGCAGGTGAAAACCAACCCATTGTCCAGGTGTGCATGGGTCGCTTCCCTTCTCAGATCGACCTAAAGCAGGTGAGCCAATGCCGTTTGTCCGACCCGAGCTCGACAACTGGCTGTTGGACGCTGATCTTTTCGGTATCCACCTACTCATACAATGCGTTCTTGGGCTTTTCCCCTGGGAGCCTGCGAGAGAGAAGGATGGACCGTCCACAATTTCCCTCTGAGCGGTCTGACTACGAACAGGCCTAAGCTAAGCTTGGCTCGAGAACCCAACTACCGCAAACGACTGAGGAGACCACAAATGGTTACGGGTTCGATATCAGTCGTGAATGACTACTGGAATCTTTCTGTTTCATACCCGTCTATTCCATAGGCGTCGATGTTGAGTACGTGACCTGTGAGCCGATGTAGGGGCACTCATCAGTTACTGTGCATGACCGAAACGCATGGGGACTCAAGAAGAAGCCGAGATTGGAAGGTCCCGCATTGAAATCATTGTTGAACGCGAGCTGGGAAAATATGGGTACCCCATATGCAGCAGTAACCACACGATGTGGATAACGTTAGTGGCTGACATACACGCAAATGCAAGAAGGCCCAGTAGCGCCGCCATGAGAATGATGAACCAAATTGCATCGTTGGGCAGGTGAAGCTGTTTGTGCGGTAGAAGATAATCGAAAGTGGAAGAGCGCCGTGACGACCAAACGCAAAGGTCTGACGGGAAGCGGCGAGCAGTTGGTAAGAGGGGCTTTGACACATGATCACTAATGAAACGGACAAGGAGCAAGGGGGGAGGGGGGAGGGAATTTTCACCGTGTTTTAACCCATTGAACAACCTTGCGACAGCATGCATCAACCCTCCCTCGGTAGAGTCCGTAGAACTGTATGGAAAATCGAAAAGCACATCATGGTCGTTGGGTAGTCGGAACATATCCAAGTACGAGCGTGTTAGCTGATTAGCAGGTGAACACGGCACTCCCGGAGACACGCTTTTCGTCACAACGGGATGTATTGTTGTGATGCAGGACAGCGACTGGACACGTCGAGATCCATCAAATGGGGGGAGGGGGAGGCGTGCAAATTGTACTCGCTTCGACTACCCACATGCTGCAGGATTCTGCTGCATCATACTTGGTAATACGGGAGTGATCACTGTAAGTATTGACATGTAACTGCATGAATCTGCTCACGAGGAGGGCATATGTGGACACAAAAGGACAACTTCCCTGGTTTGGAGTTGTTCCCGTGTTATCTGGGAGGCTTGCGCGTTGTAAGATACACGACACTTTCCCAGCAAACATTACAGAAATCCAAGCAGAGACTTGGGAAGGGCGGAAGGGCTCTAACTTCGAGGTCTCGGCGTCACAGCAACGGCGAGTCATAATACCTGTGACAAGCAGATTGATTGGTTGAGGGTGGACGTGTGCGGTGTTTCCGACGGGTGTCGTATTGAAGTTCCCGGAACGTGGATGATATAATAGACGGGTCCGCAGGATACAACAACCAGGTTCGCATCGCATCGGAAGCACTGGTTTTGGGGCATCGTTGAATTTCTTGCCTGGTAGACGGTGGGAAGGGTGGCGAACTTCACGAACATCCGTTGACGTATAACGCCTGCCCCCGTGGCTGCCTCGAGAAACTGTCGCAGGACATCCGATCTGCCTTCCTCGCTAGCTTCAAGGCCGAAAATGGCAGGGACTCGAGTCTCGGAGTGTCGGCCCGCGGGTTGATCAGAAGAAACTCGATTCCCACGCCTACTGACCGCTTCCGCTCCGCCGATGCCCTTGTTGCACACATCGTGAACGCAATCACAGCAGAACAAATGAGAAAGAAGATCCGATATATTAGTATGAAGGTGAATCATTGCATTTGTCTATCGACATCCATTCCACCACAGCTCGAGGGCCGCCGCCGACCTATTCAACACGCATTTTGAGAACGCGGGTGCAGAGTGCATGTTGACCTTGTCTTTGGAGGGCTTTGCAACCAATGTCATTTGATAAATCTCTGCGTCAACACGAGGTCCATGCTGACTTTGATCTGCAGTTCAACGCTATGACTGAGGGTCCTGATACTTATTTCCGACACCATCATTCTTGCGGCTCTTTCCGTACGGAACGGGTGAGTCGTAAATCTTACAAGTACCGTTGGTTACTCAAATGTGCTCGACTGCACGGGCACCGGACGGACAAGACGACGTCCAGGAACTGTTTACATTCTCCGGATCGCACGACAGACGAAACAAACTTGCATAACCATCAGGAGGAACTTCAACCTAATTGCTTTTGTTGGTGTGTTACTGTCCTTCTGTCCGAATCACGGGTTTGTCGTCGATTCACGTTGCCTGCGATGCTTCGTAAAGGGGAAGTACACGAGAAAGGTGCGAATGTTGCTCTGATTCATCCCGGCGGATACGCTCGCATATCATGCTCCCGAAGAACCTCCTCAATTTTTCTGTTGCAATTGTTGCGGTCAGGCTTGGAACTGCCATTGCGTCAGTGTAGGCCTGCAATGCCTTCTTTTTTCTGCGGATTCAGCACTCCTAGGGTGACGTGGCTTGTCGCCAATGTCCGTGCCATTTGTTCTTCCGGATTCACTGCTGGGTGCACTGCGGGCCAGATATGTACAGTGCCTTTATCAATCCGCGCATATAAACATGAACACTCGCCTTTCTCCTACTGGAGAGTCCTTCCGTGTACAAACATTCGCTGAAACTGGAAATCCTCGAACGTACAACCTTCGAATGGGATTCATTTATCCGTACTGTTTCTGTGTTAACCGACTCTGACGCTTTTATTAGCCGGGCCCATGTACCCCAGGGCACGCATAAACACGTCGTAGCAAGGGACCTAGGCGATAGGCCAAGACCAAGATATGACTAGTGCTGCTCGATCTCCAAGGTCTAGGCGCGTCACTTCCGCGTGTGATACCAACAGGTCAATTGAAGGCAATTGAGTTTGCTATTTTGCTTCATCCCGCCGGTTTTGAACCCCTTGACGGTATCGATTTAGAGGACTCGGCGGTGTTGACGCCTAGAAGCGACAGAAATGGATGCCTCCGGTACTACGTGAATCCTCGTTGCCCCGCCAGCCATACCCATTGCAAGCGTATTCTATCAGGTAAGCGTGAGCCGCAAGCAGTATTTGTCGGAAGATCGATATTTACTGCACCATACGTGCCTGACAGACATAGTTCGATCATCTCGTAGTGTCGTGACCTACTAATACCATTACAGTGCCAGAAAAAGGACTCGCGTTACGTTGAGGAACAGCAGCCAGCATGTACCGTCTACATCCTATTACTGTGGCATCCCTGCTTATCGTCACAACAGGTGTCGATCCTTGACCACCCGTAACCATGCTCCATAGCTCCCCCACAGGTCTTCATATGATCTTTCGAAAGCTGTAGCGCTTCCTTTCCTTTCCTCGATCTTGAAGAGCCCAATCATTCTTCGTAAGTGACCTCGACTCCCCAATCCGCTAGGACAGCGTAACCAGTGGTTTTGCCATGAAGTTCCTTCATGATTTCACGTTCGGGATCGGTTTATCGATGTCCCAGACTCTACGGCTCCACATCTGATAACCTCATCTTCCTATCAAGCTAATGCAACGTCCAACTTGTGAACGACTTGTCACCTATAATTCTAGCTATCCGGGAATACGGAGTATTCTCTCATGTAGTGAGCTAGGACGAAAGGAAAATTGAAGACTAATGTCGCAGTCTTACAAGGGCACTGGTAAGATACAATGCATTTTGTGGTACGTGATCAGCGCCGCGTCGAGCAGCCAAGGGTGTTCTAAACTCAGAGGACGCTCGTCCCCCCAGCTGGTCGAGAACATGAACCAGCAAAACCACTCTGGGTTTTCTGACTCACAACGACACCTCTGCTGACCCAACCGCACGTTAGCACACCACCACGGGCCAAAGAGTTACGCAGATAGTCATTGTTGGCACAAGGGAATGTACATACTCCATATTTGTGGTACTTGCCCTATGAACCGGTGGATGATGGATCACCGAACTGACAGTGCACGAATTACAAACGCCATAGCCGCCAGGCACGAAATCACCATGAGACGAAATATCCATCCGTCACCCCCATACCAAGCCTGCCGCCCGAGCCCCCACGTGCTCCTATTAGCTACCTCGTCATCGGCACCTGTATCCGTACCGTGCGAGTCTGAAAGTTCTCGCTTTTCGGTTAGGGTTGGTGGTAACACCGAAACCAACGTAGTGTGGACTACTGATGAGGAAAATGATTGATGGCTCGTACCCCGACTCGCACCTTGGTTGCCTACAGTGGGAGTGCCCCTATCTATATTTGGCCATTTGGCTTGCTCCCTAGCTAGTTTTCTATGTAAGCTGAGTACCGAAGCGTCGCATAGAATTTAGTCCATGCGTGAGTAAGCGGAGGTGGCGTGTCCTCTTGCTTCTGCACCTCCGCTACCGCTCGAGTCTGCACCTCCAGACCTCGAGCAGCGTTCTCTCCTCGTTTTTGCGCTAGTCAACAGCTACTGATGAATGACCCCAATCTAGCTGTTCGTCCAGACTTCTCGTCTGACGATTTCGCAGAGGCTCGGCTGCAACTGACCAGCGACACCGTCGATGATGGCCAAGCTGCGAGGATCCTAGCGACACTCTGGGACATCCAGAACGCTAAGGACATTAGGAGATGGAACGCCCACAGAGAAGAAGAAGACCAAATGGCGAGAGCCCTCGCTGAGCAAGAAGCAGAAGAGGCAGCCCAGAAACAGCGCCGCTTGCGCGAAGAAGCTGAAGCAGCACTCGCGGAAGAACGCAAGAAGAACAAAGCCAAGTACGCACCAGTGCCAGACATCGAGGTCCCATCGGGGCCAGTAAACATCCCAGCTCCCTACGCAACCCGCAAACTCAAGAAAGGCGAGTACTGCGAGCTTTATTTCTTCACCAACGATGGCCTAGCAGAAGCAGAAGCCTTCAACCCTTCAGTTGATGACGAAGCCCTCACCCTGCTGAAGGCAGACAACGGACAACACATCTGGGTCCCAGCTTCGAACACCAGAGACAAGTCCTCCGTCATCAGAGACGAGGACCTAACTTGGGAACAATTCGGAGAAGCCTCGGTACGCCTGCTAGAAGCCATGAGAGAACATGAATGGCAGGAGGACAGGATCGAGATGCACGTCAAATTCTGGACAGCCCTCGAAACCCACCCGTGGCGCCGTTCTCCGCTCACCCTCTTAAAGCGAGCGCTACTCCTCTATCAGAGCCAGCAGAGACAGAGATGGCATCGAGCCATCGGAATGGCGCAAGCTTTCTCCCTTGCCAAGTTAAACATAGGAGTACTCAATGATGCCAGGGAAGAGATACATGCACGAGAGCGTAACGAGCAGCTAGAGAATCTCAGACAGGTCAGTACCCCCCTCCCCCCCCCCTCCCCCTCCCTCCCGTTCTCGTGACAGCACAAGCTAACTATCTAAACCTCGCATCCCGCACCTCGCATTCCTCCAAAAAAAAAAAAAAACTCTCCCCCCCTCGTCCTGACTTACCCGGCACAACGTCCGTTGATCATGATAACCCCACCCCACCCGGCATCACGTCCGATGATCATACCCTAATCAAACCCGGCATCACGTCCGTTGATCAACCCCGCGCTGACACAATGTTCACGCTGGTACCCCCCCCCCCCCCCCCCGTACAACATCATGTTTCGTACAGGTCAATGAACGCTACGCAGCCATAGTAGCCCAGTCAGCCAACGTGCACAGCCACCAGAGATACACCTCCAACCCAAAGCGCCCGCTTTCCCCCCCACAATCTGCTCACTACCCAGACATCGCAGACCACAAGAGGCAGCGCTCCTTTCGGAGTTTTCCACCAGGCTCCCCATCTCCCTTCAACGGACCCTTCCCAGCCTGTGCAGTTTGCCTCGGCAGACACCGCCATCTCGTCATCGACTGCAGAGCAACGAGGACTTGGGACAACAAGCATGATACCTTCGCAGAACGAATCCACAAAGCCCTGTTCGCCAAGGACGGCCGCCGCATCTGTGCCAAGTGGCAGAGAGAGGAGGGGTGTTCGGACCGCCACGACACCAGGCACTTCTGCTCCAGATGTGGACTCGCTTCCCATGGAGCCCAGAAGTGCGATCGCGCACAGAAGGTCGCACCCAACAACCCCTTATAGAGCGGATTCCTGGGAAAAGGAGCTCCGCCGCTTAAACCTCCTACACCGTTTTAGTAGAATCCCGGAGGGCTTACACCGGGGTTTTGTTGTAAATTTTCCACAGATCACACATGTACAATCTCCCCCTAACAGAGATTCGGTGTCCATCTACCACGAGGAATTTAGTAAGATAACACTCAAAGAACTAAACAAGGGCCGCTACATCGGCCCCTTCACTCTCGAAACAATTGAAAGCACTTTAGGACCATTCCAGTCCTCCCCCTTGTCGATCATTCCTAAACCAGATCGACCAGGCAAATTCCGCCTTATTCAGAACTTTTCTTTCCCCCACATCCCAACCCCCGTCAACCCAAACCCATCGATAAACTTGTACGTCAACGCAAACGACTTCCCGACGACCTGGGGAAAGTTCTCCACAGTCTACCTACTACTAGCTCGCTTACCTCCAGGGTCCGAGCTGGCCACCCGAGACGTTGCAGAGGCATACCGCACCATACCCCTCCACCCTTCGCAATGGGCAGCAGCGGTAGTCAAAGTCTCGGACACCCTCGGGTGCATCGACACCTGTGTCGCTTTTGGAGCCACACCCTCGTCAGGCATATATGGGCACGTTTCAGATGCCGGCACAGAGATAATGAGGCACCATGGCATCGGGCCGCTCGACAAATGGGTAGACGATCACATCTTTGCCCGTATTAGACTAGAGTTCCTAGCGGCTTACAATGCATCTAGACGATCCTGGCAGTCGGAGATCTCCCCATCGGAACCCCAACAGCTGGACGCACGCATATGGTACCAAGGGAAAACCCTGGATGATGGCACGTGCAAAGAATTCAATGAAAACTGTGCCCAGCCAATCAGAAACCTGGCTTCTGCGACCCCCAGATCGGCTCATGACAGACAGTTCTCGTACAGCTTCGAGGACATCGACGCCATCTCGGAATACCTCGGCATCCCGTGGGAACGCACAAAGGATCAGCCTTTTAGCCACACCACCACATACATCGGTTTCGTGTGGGACCTGAGGGAATATCGAGTATCACTTAGCCCATCCAAAGCCACCAAGTACTTGAAAGCCATACATGCATGGCGCAAACAACACATGCACACTCTACAAGACGTCAAAGAGCTATACGGCAAACTACTGCATGCATCAGCAGCACTACCATGCGGCAGAGCGTACCTGACGGGTTTCGAAGCTATGCTAAAAACAGGCGCAGCAAAGCCGCTTATGCCCCACAGACCCGACAAAAGGGTAACCAATGACCTGGACTGGTGGACAGACAAGCTCCAATTGGGCGGCGTACAGCGCCCCATCCTCCCTCCCCAACGCTTCATTGACATTAGAGCGTTCTCGGATGCTAGTTCGCAGATCAGCATCGGAATCACCATCGGCGAGCGCTGGAGAGCCTGGAGACTCATCCCAGGGTGGAGAGAGTCCCGCAATGGCACGAGAGACATCGGTTGGGCAGAGGCAATTGCCCTCGAGTTTCTTATCCATGCGATTAGCAGCTTCATCACAACCCCCAGCTCTATTATCATCTTTTGCGACAACTCAGGGATCGTCGAAGGCTGGCGGAACGGACGACATCGCAACGCAGAGGTCAACGAAGTCTTCAAGCGGATACATTCCCTCATCGCTCACTCTCATTGCATCAATCAAATCCACGCCAAATACGTCGCCAGCGGAATCAACCCGGCAGACGACCCATCGAGAGGAAAGTACGGCCCCCCTCACCTTATGCTCCCTCCAGTTGCCATCCCTAGCCAAGTACAGCAATTCGTGGTCGACGCCTCAACCCCCCCCACCCCCACAGAACTATGTCTCAGGAGGGAAGGAACCTATCCACGAGCGGCAGCCAAGATCATTGACAGCTTTAGCTTCCCTCAACCATCTGCTGCAGAGAGACGTTCGGAAACAGCCCACGAGGATGACTACGTGCACCAATCCTTGTTCGGACACCAGTTCTGAACCTAGGCGCCATTTCAATGCCCCCCTACCATCCCCCACCCCCCTAGTGACACCTGCCCCCCCACGGCCATATCGCCCGGGTCTAACACCCTGCCCTTCCCCGCTGCGCCCGCACTGCCTCGCGAAAGACCGGCTCAGACTATGGATACCATCACACCACCACCCTCGGGCCGCAAACAGCCCCGGAGACAGAGTACAAACGACAGAAGAGCAACTCAACCGCATATTGGAAGTTATGGGCGCATCTTGGGCCGAGAAAACCAAAGAAACATACGGCGCAGGACTCCTCGCATACCACGTCTTCTGCGACACCCATGACATCCCAGAATCCCAGCGCGCTCCCATCAGAGCCAACACTCTTCTTTCCTTCTTATCCAGCTGTGCGGGATCCTACTCGGGTTCAGCACTAGTGAATTTCTCTGCAGGGCTGTGAGCGTGGCACCTCCTACATGGGTTGCCGTGGCAGATTAACGCGGAAGAGCTGAAAGCAATCTTGGAAGGAGCATCCCGTCTAGCCCCTCCCTCGTCCAAGAGACCCCTGCGCGAACCTTTCCGTATAGACACTTTAGAACTCTTCCACTCCCTACTCGATTTAGAAAACCCCAAGGACGCGGCAATTTTCGCCTGCCTAACTGTAGTATTCTACTGCGTTGGCTGCCTAGGCGAATTTACGGTCCAATCAATCAATCATTTCGACCCCACGAAACACATAACCCGTGCCCACGTATCGCACTTGCACGACCTCAACGGCTTACCGGTAACCAAGTTCCGAATTCCTTGGACCAAAACATCCCCAACTGGGGAGGACGCACAATGTGCTCCGCTAGAAGGAGTCACGGACCCAATCAGAGCCCTCGAACACCACTTCCGCATCAATCCAGCCCACCCTGACGCGCACCTATTTGCCTGGAAGCACCCCACTTCGGGGCTCAGGCCTCTGTCGAAATCAGAAGTAATCAAGCGTATCGCCTCCGTCACAGCAGCTCACAACCTCCCCAACCTCAAAGGGCACAGCCTGAGGATCGGAGGGACGCTGCACTACCTCCTGCGTGGCACCCCCTTCGATGTAGTCAAAACGATTGGGAGATGGGCCGGAGACTCGTTCACGATCTATCTACGACAACATGCGATGATTCTGGCCCCCTACCTCAACGACACACCAGCGCTACTTGAACATTTCACAAGATACACCATGCCTCCCGTCCGTTAAACACCCATCAGTAAGCACCAAACTCCTTCCCCAAAGGGCTTCGAGCTTCGCCGCTTGCGTCGCCAGTGCTTCTTTACCTTGGGACACAGCTCACTCTTCGCCCAGGTACAGTTCCTCCTCCGGGCCGGAAAACCCTCTGGGGTTTTCACCCATACCTCATCCTCATCTCACATTAGAACTACGATCGAAGTTCCCTGTAAATCATTCTCCAGAATTCTCACACCGTTCGTACACCCCTACCAAGTAAGCCAGATCACAGAGCGTTCGACAGGCATGGATGTCGTCGCTTTAAGGCTCTTCTTCATCATCTTTATTCTTGCAGTATCTGAGGCTCCATTAAGGGTCTATTTACTGTCACTCTTCATCACTTTACATCACTTCTAGGCTCCAAGTAGCCTAAATATCTTCGCTTTTCAGTCATTCCCCTGCTCCCCCTTCGTCAGGAGCACCATTCCCTTCTGCCCTAGTCTTCTAGGTGTGCAGAACCCCTCCCCCACTTCGCTGTAACTGATCCCTCAAGCCAAAGTCTGCGTAGGTAAACCACTGACTTGGCAATTGTCTTTGTGTTGGGTTTTTTGGTGTTTTCGCCATAGATCCACACGTCGACTCACATCTGGAGCCCACCGTGAGGGGTGGTTACATTTGGCTTGAAATCCATCTCATTTTCTTCATAAACGACTCCTACATCATCTGCCCTATCGAAATCTTCATCATTGCCGATAACCATCCATTCCACCTCGTCGCAACTCGCCTTTTCGACCACCAATTCCCCTCAGAATAATCCCCCTACTTTCCCACCATGTCTTCGACCACTGCAAACCCACTTATGCCAGTGCAAGCTCAGGCAGCTGCAACTGTTAATTCTGCTCGTTCTGTACTCACTATGCCACTTCTTGGAACCAAATCTTCCCCAGAACTCTTCCAGGGCGACTGCTCTCGAGTTCGAACTTTCCTCAACCACTATGAGCGACTCTGTGCCTTCCATAATGTCACTTCAGACCATGATATGGTGGCCTCAATCCTCCCTTACTGCAATACTCGTGTCAGAGAAATCATCGAAGGAATGCCTCACTTCCATACCCCCAACTGGGCCAGATTGAAGGCCAGTTTGCTTCGCTACTTCGATGCCAACATCTTCGACGAAAGGTTCTTCGAAAGGGACCTGAAATCTCTTGTGCTGCGATTCAGGAATCAGCCCATCATGTCCCTGCACGATTTCCGAGCCTATAACCGAGAGTTCACTCAAGTAGGAGGCTGGATGAAGCACAAGGGAAAGCTCACTGAACACGAACATGATCGCTACTTCTGGGCTGGACTTTCTCCTTTGTTTCGAAGCTCTGTAGAGGGTAGACTCAAGCAGAAGGTCCCCAACCTCAATGTCAGCATACCTTTCCCCTATGACGAAGTCTGTAGAGCTGCAGAAGAGGTGACCTCCTCGGTCCTCGATCCATATCCAGTCTTTCAGAGAAGGAGAATATCC
Source organism: Pisolithus albus (assembly GCA_024613165.1). Classification (NCBI taxonomy): domain Eukaryota; kingdom Fungi; phylum Basidiomycota; class Agaricomycetes; order Boletales; family Pisolithaceae; genus Pisolithus; species Pisolithus albus. The sequence goes on from JANFAB010000133.1 coordinate 119,605, forward strand.
CTCCACAGCAGCATGATGCGAGGGGAGGGAGTGTTCGACCGCTTCTACCACCCCAGGATGCCAGGAGAAACTTGGAGACACTGGAGAGGGAGGGAAGCATGGCTCAGAAGCAGGATGAGGTCGAAACCCTGATAAAATCCTTATCTCGTATGTTCTTAAACGATCCAGATTACTCATTGCTTGTAACGGCCCGTACTTTTTCACTACTAGTTGTAGCATAGTCTTAGCGTACTTCTCTTTATTTATCCACTCTCTGGTTAGGGTTACTTAGACGTGCCCATAGACGCTTTAATTAGTCAGCTGCTTCGGCAGCATCGCCACATTGACTCAGCGTGGAGCGCTGCAGCCAATAGCGTTTATCTCTCTTTGTTTGGTTTGTTCTACGACGTTCCACGGTACAAACACTCGTAGTAGTATAAATACCGTCTCTCTTGTCGTAGACACTCCAATCGAGTTCATTTGTGCATCGTGCATTAACTCAGTTCCCTAAACCTCAGCTCTCTATCAGTCAAGGAGTGACCGATAACGATCTTCGGATTGTTAGTGTTACACTTGAACTCGATTACCAAGTTATCCCTCACTCCGCTTGCGCCCAGGCATATAGGGCAACGTATACCCGGACTCCAGGGTTAAGGAGCTTCATCTTCTTCATTTCTTTTCTTTACGGGGCGACGCCTTTAGTCCCGTCCACCTATCGGCTGGTGGTTGTGTCGAAGAAGAAACCGTAGTTAGTAGTCCCGCTGTTCGTCAAGAGCAGTGTGAAGGCGCAACCCACATTAGGGGGTGGAAGCGCATAGTTTAACCGTAGTTCCCCTATGTCACGGGAGGTAGAAAGCATACTACCAGTATCCCTAGTTACCGTACTATAGTTGAGACAGAGTACCGCCACTGAGGGCAGGGAAAATCTCTCGTCAAGATTCCTCGTGTCAAGAAGTCGGAGTCTTTGGCTCCTCGTATTAGGTTTTCTCCTTACCTAAAAAAGGAAGAGTCGCCCGCTCCCCCGCTCTTGTTCGCTCGGGAAGTAACACCCCTCGAGCAACAAATTTTTGGAACCCCCGAACCCCTTCTCCCTCGTCTTTCTCCACTCCCTCTTCGCTCCCCCTCTCCCGACCCGAATCTACTGGGCTTCGTTCTGCACGTTCCGTACAATTTACGGAATAGACGTACTATTCGCCCTCCCCCTTTAACCCCCGTCGTTCTCACCGCCTTCCGTCCTCATGGACCAGTTCACGCAGGAGCAGCTGCAGTTCATGCAGCAAATGACGGCCATGATCACGGCACAGGTCGCCAACCAGGTCGCGCAGCAGGTCGCTGGCGCTTTGGCAGGCGCCCAGCCACAGCAGGGAGGCGCTAATGCCCCCAACCCAAACAGGAACGTTGACCCCACGAAACGGGGCGTCGCCGAGCCCGGCATGTTCGATGGCTCAATAAGCAAGTTCGAAGAATGGTGGTCGAAAGTAAAAGCCTATGTCGTGACCGCCAACTACACGACGAGCAGGGCAGATTGCCTTGCAGTCTGGTCTCGCATGACTGGGCCCATAGCAGGAGCATACGCGCGGGCGCGTATCGACCAATGCCTTACAGGGAACGTCTGGCTAGCCTGGGACGACCTACAGGCAGAAGTAGAGGCGCGCTTCAGGCCGCTTCACAACAAAGACTGGGCTAAGGATCAGCTCAGCAAAATTCGTCAAGGCTCGGCCAGAACTGAAGAGTTTATGGCCAAGTTCAATGCACTAAGGACCGCATCCGGGGTATCCGATGACTATGCCATCTTTATGTTGGAGAAGGCCCTTCGGCCCGAAATTCTTCAACAAATCTTCATCCAGGGACGACGCAAGTCTACTTGGGCAGAGTATGACCTGGAGGCTAGGACTCTGGGAGCTGCCTTCGAAGCGGTTAAAATTAGAACAGGTGGCTCGTCCTCTCGATGGGGACAGCAAGGTTTCAATCGCCCCTCGCCCGGGGTCACGTCAGGGCAAGGCGCTCCCATGGATATTGGAGCAGCGCAAGGCGGATCGGGAAGCCACCCTAGAAAGGACTTCTCAAACTACCAGTGTTATGCGTGCAGCCAAAAGGGCCATATACGCCCGCACTGCCCGCAGGCCGGGAACAAAGGAAAAGGGCGCCAGGTGCGCTCTGAAGGTGTCGACCCACGGCTGGCCGCAATGGACGGTATGACTTTTGAGCAGGTAGTTGCTCATATCAGTAAATTAAAAGAATCGGAGCTGCAGTGAAGTCGGGTCCTGCAGTCTCGGACAATGTTGGTACTGGACTAGTTTCTTTTTCTCCTTTTAGCTTTTCTTCTCGTTGCGTTCCAGTTTCATCTTCTAAAAATAGTATAAAAGAAAACACAAAAAAGGGTTTCGTTCTCGGACATAGTTACTGTAAATAGGTTTTCCTCTCTCTCTGTAGATAGTATGGACGATGATTCGGACTTTGTACCTATACCATCTGTTGGAGGGTCCCGAAAGGGCTCGGGACCGGACGTTAAACTGGCACCGCTTAATTCTCCAAGCAATAAAACTCCCAAAAATAGCGTTTCGGAAGGATCCGAGTCGGTTAGCGATGCTCAGGCAACAGTACCGCCGAAATCCCGAGTTCACACGCTCAACTTAAAGGATCACGTTGCTGTACCCATAATTATTCGCACTAGGAAGGGTGACGCACACGCTGTGCAAGCCTTGTTGGATTCCGGTGCCACAGGTGTTTTTGTGGACGCCAAATTCGTTGATCGAAAGAAGCTTCCAAAGTTGTCTCTCCCACGAGCTGTGGACGTATTTAATGTCGATGGTACTCTCAACTCCGCCGGAAGGATTACGCATCAAGTACCACTTAGAGTTCAGTTCGGAAATCACTTCGAAGAGTTAGTAGCCGATGTCACGGATCTGGGATCTCACGACATGATTTTGGGTCACACGTGGCTTGCCACTCACAACCCGGAAGTCAATTGGAAAACCGGTGAAATCTCGATGAAGAGGTGTCCTCGTAGTTGCAGGCAACTCGCGCCGAAGCCAGCCTTCGTTAGACGTATCGAAAAGGAGGAGGTCCAGGCCCTCGAAGACTGGCATAATATATTCAGAGCCGACAGGCAGGAGGCTCCTAAAAAGGATAAAACCCCTGAGGAACTGGTTCCGAAGGAATACCACGATTATTTAAGCGTCTTCTCTGTCCAGGAATCCGAACGCATGCCGCTTAGGAAACCTTGGGACCACGCGATAGAACTAAAGGAGTCATTTGTTCCGAAAAAGGGAAGGTTGATCCCTCTCAGCCCTGATGAGCAAACTGAAGTTAGCAACTTCGTTGATGGACAACTCAAGAAGGGTTATATTTGGCCTAGTAAATCGCCGCAAACTTCTCCCGTGTTCTTCGTCCCTAAAAAGGATGGGAAGAAGCGAATGGTACAGGACTACCGCTATTTAAACGAGCATACGGTCAAGAACTCGTATCCGCTCCCGCTTATCTCGCAGCTTGTTGACAAGTTGAAAGGGTGTAAATTATTTACGAAAATGGACCTTAGGTGGGGATACAACAACGTTCGGATCAAGGAAGGTGACGAGTGGAAAGCCGCTTTCGTCTGTCACCGTGGAGCCTTCGAGCCACTGGTTATGTTCTTTGGTTTATGTAATTCCCCCGCCACGTTTCAAAACATGATGAACGACATCTTCGGTGATATGGAGGACGTTCTAGTAGTATATATAGACGATCTTATGATATTTACGAAAACGGACGATGAAAAGGAGCATGACAGGATCGTGCTAGAGGTGCTTAGAAGGTTGAAGGAGAACAACTTGTTCGTCAAACCGGAGAAATGCTTATTTAAACAAAAAGAGGTCGACTTTCTGCGTATGATAGTTGGCACGAATGGAGTTAAGATGGATCCCGCTAAAGTCGCTGCTGTGCGTGATTGGCTGGTCCCCACTTCTGTTCGTGGAGTTCGAGGCTTCCTTGGCCTTGCGAACTTCTACCGACGCTTCATAAAGGACTTCGCGCAGGTCGCGCGCCCCCTGAACGATCTAACTAAAAAAGACACTCTGTTTCTCTGGTCCGACAAGTGCCAGGTAGCGTTTGATACGTTGAAGGAAGCCTTCACGACCGCGCCTATTCTTATGTTCCCCGATCAGGATCGGAAGTTCCGCTTAGAAACCGATGCCTCGGATTACGCAACCAGAGCTGTGCTCTCGGTGGAATGCGATGACAGTCTCTGGAGACCCGTTGCCTATTCGAGTCACTCGCTTAGTGGAGCAGAGCTTAATTATATGGTTCACGACAAAGAGATGCTGGCCATTATCCGCGCTCTAGAGCAGTGGCGTCACTACCTTGAGGCTACTCCGTACCAGTTTGAAATTTGGACGGATCATCACAACCTTAAGTGGTTTATGATGTCGCAAAAGCTTCAACCACGCCAGGCGTGCTGGGCGCAGTATTTTAGTCGTTTTAACTGTGTTATCGTCCACAAACCAGGAGTTTCGATGGGACGACCGGACGCTCTCTCTCGCCGCGAAGACTTGGTAGAAAATCGTGAAAACACTAAATCTGAAGAGTCGTTATTTATTAAACCCGAGCAAGTGCGCGCTGTGCGCTTAGAAAGCCCCTTCATAGAAGAACTGCGCAGTGTAACGGCCGAGGTTGACGCTGGAACGCTCGACCGACGCGACGGTTTACTGTATGACGGAGACAAAGTTTTCGTGCCTGAGGCACTTAGACAGAAGGTACTCGCTGCTCTTCACGATTCGCCCCTAGCGGGTCATCGAGGCGTAAAAGGAACTCAGGAGTTGATCACACGCTGGTTCATGTGGTCTACCTTGAAGCCCAATGTCGAGGAGTACGTAAAGCATTGTCAGACGTGTCAAGCTAGCAAGCCTAGTAACAAGCCGCCGGCAGGCGAACTCAAATCTTTACCCGTCCCTGATGGGCCTTGGAAGGATCTTACGACCGACTTCATGGATATAGGAGTCAGGAGCTCCTCTGGAAAATCTTACGTCTTAGTTGTCGTTGATCGGTTCTCTAAGGAAGCAGAGTTCATTCCCTGCACCGAAAAGGAAACTGCCGCTAGTACGGCCCGGCTTTATTTAACTCACGTCTGGAAGCATCACGGCCTTCCCCAGTCTCTTGTCTCGGATCGCAGACCGCAGTTTGCATCTCAGTTCTCGAAGGAGCTATTTAAAATGTTGGGTGTCAAGCAGAAGCTCTCGACGGTGTTTCATCCACAGACGGATGGTCAAACCGAGCGGTTAAACCGCGAAATTCAGCAGTATCTACGGATGTATGCAAACCATCAGCAGGAACGATGGGAGGATTGGCTTCCCCTAGCTCAATTCGCGTACAATAACTCCAAGTCTTCTTCCACTGGCAAGTGCCCCTTTGAAGTTACTCGTTCGTATACACCACGAATGGGCATCGAGCCGACGACTTCTAAGGTAGAAGCAGCAGAGGAGACCGCTAAAGACTGGCTCCAGGTGTTCCAGGAAGTATGCGAAAGTTTGGGAAAAGCTAGGACTCATCAAAAGACTCAAGCAGATAAATGACGATCCCCTTCCCCTGCTTACTCTGTAGGCTCACAGGTTTGGCTGGCTACCGACCATTTGTCGCTGAAAGATCGGCAGAGCCGTAAATTGACCAAAAAGTGGATGGGCCCGTACGAGGTCTCGGACATTTTACCCAATGCCGTTAAATTAAAGTTGCCGCGCTCGATGCGCATACACCCAGTAGTGAACGTTTCACGGGTGAAACCTTATCTTGGTGCTCTTGATGGGCAACCGGTTACTCGGCCCAGCCCACAATGGGTTACGGATGAAGGAGATGTCGAGTTTGAAGTTGAGAAAGTTGTTGATTCCCGCTTGAAGCGTGGTAATCTTCAGTTCCTCGTTCATTGGAGGGGATACCCGGAAGAAGATCGCACTTGGGAGCCTAGATCCGCTCTTAAGAACGCCCAGGAGGCGATAGACGATTTCTACAAACTCCACCCCGGTGCCCCCCGGAAGCTTCGTTTACTCTCGACCGAAGGTCTCTTTTTCTCTGCTGTACCTGACCCTTTGACTGCTGTGCAGCCTATCTGGTCTTGCCTGGAAGTCGAGCCATAGGAGGGGATAGTGTAACGGCCCGTACTTTTTCACTACTAGTTGTAGCGTAGTCTTAGCGTACTTCTCTTTATTTATCCACTCTCTGGTTAGGGTTACTTAGACGCGCCCATAGACGCTTTACTTAGTCAGCTGCTTCGGCAGCATCGCTGCATTGACTCAGCATGGAGCGCTGCAGCCAATAGCGTTTATCTCTCTTTGTTTGGTTTGTTCTACGACGTTCCACGGTACAAACACTCGTAGTAGTATAAATACCGTCTCTCTTGTCGTAGACACTCCAATCGAGTTCATTTGTGCATCGCGCATTAACTCAGTTCCCTAAACCTCAGCTCTCTATCAGTCAAGGAGTGACCGATAACGATCTTCGGATTGTTAGTGTTACATTGCTCTATTATCGAGCCATCAAGATGGATCCCAATGCTGCAAAGGTGATTCGCCCCCCAGCACTCCACTCCACCCCTGTTCCTAGCTCCACTGCAGCCCCTGTCAGTTCACATTCATCCCAGGCATGCTCCCAGAGGAAGCCCATCGTCTGCTTTGGCTGTGGAGTCACTGGACATGGTCTAGACACCTGCGATGCGATCAATGATCTTATCAAGAAGGGTTCTTGCTAGAGATGACAACCATCACGTCATATATCCCAATGGGCAGCGCATCTACAGGAATGGTGATGAAACGATCTTGCAGGCTTATGAGAGATCTGTGAAGCCGACCCAATCCCCCAGTAGTGTCCACTTTGTTATCCATGAAGAAGCCAATGAATTTCTTGGAGCAGAGATCTATGAGTTAGAGGATGACGCTGTTGTTGCTGCTGCAGAGAGAAATGCGAAAATCTCGAAGGATAAGCGAAGGGAAGTCTTCGATGGAGTGCTCCTCCCACCTCAGAACCATGGGAAGGGCAAAGAGAGGGGATTTCCGAAGCAATCTACCTCATCGACACCTGCCAATCAGCCTCAGCCACCATCAGCCCCACACTCTGATCACCTATCAGCCCCACAATTTGATCGCCCATCAGCCCCTATCCATCAGCCATCAAATCAATCTTATCCGACACCTGTCGCACAGCCACCTGTCAATGTCACTGCGCCCAAAGCCCCTGTCTTTGTTCCTGTCGATGTCCATCATCGTGGCTTTGATGGGAATGATGATGATGCCATCATGGAAGATGAATCCATCAATAAACCTTCGCAACAGGCCTCTGAGTCCCCTGCTGACAAGGGGAGGAAACCCAAGGCCCCTGCTGCCATGACTTCACCATTATCTCAATCAGCAGACCCAAAGGCTATTGTGGATCGCATTCTGGCTACCCCTATGACCCTTTCATTGGGGGAAGTGATAGGAGCTTCAAGGGATGTCTCTCATCATCTTCAGGAACTCATCAGATACAAGCGTCAACCCATCACTCAATCTGTCAGAACTGTCGATGGGACCCCTCCCATCAGTTCTTATCTTGCTTTGACATCCAGCCCCTTAATCACAATTAATCTCACCTGTAATGGTCGACTGTCATCGACTCAGGCTCCACTCTTAATGTGGTCAAATCGAGTATAGCACAATCTGTCATTCAGATGCCCATCGACATCTCAAGAAGCATCAATATGAAGGATGCCAATGGTGGAGTATCAATGCTGACTGGTCTAATCAAAGATGTACCGCTCTTCTGTGGTGCTGCTAGGACCTGGACCAATCTATTTGTTGCCCCTGATGTCGATGCAGGCTTTGATTTGCTTCTAGGCCGCCCCTGGGCACATGGGAATGCTGTTAGCATCGTTGAGAGAGGCTCTGGTACCTTTGTAGTCTTTGGATCAGACAAAGATCATCCCCTCGAGCTCTGTGTCACTGAAGGGACTTCTGAACCGACTGCTACTGCTCTCATGGCGACTCTCCAGCCTTCTAGCTTCGAAGAAGACTCTGGGACCCTCGCAGATGAAGTATCTCCTGAATCTCCTGCTACTGGATCGCCCATTACCTTTCCATCACCTTCCCCACCTTATGAAACTCCCCCTTCGACTCCCCTGCATCCAGACTTGATTCCCAATGGCATAGATGGCGCCTTTGGACTTCCAGAATCCCATCCTATCCCTACCATCACTGTTGCCCCACCACCAAGCCCGCCATCTTCGAATATTCTTCGTGCACTCCATGACGAGCTACAGGCTGCTGAGCCAAGTGTTTTGGATGATGATCCCTCTGTAGCTGCTCTTCGTCGACAAATTAGGAGGGAGGAAAGTCAGTCCCTCATGGCAATTCTCACTAGATTCACTCATCAGAACCCCCACTTCTTTCGCCTCTACTTTGACTCCGATTATGCCCTTGCTGGTGCAAGGGGCATCGACCAGAATGACCATGAGTATCAGGACTTCATCCTCTTGCATACCTACCTAGTTCAACGCCTTCCTGGAGCTTCCTGGAATGACTGCATCGACTTTACTGGCTCGACTTATGCTCGCTTCTATCCTGATCCTCGCCCTGATCCTGCGGATCGGAGTCCACTTCCCAACGACCCCATCCTATCCCCTGATCCTCCTGATGAACCAGATCTTCCATCCTCGCATTCTCAGTGGAATATGTGGTCCTCCGAAGCCGATGCTCCTCCAGATAATCCATCCCTGCACTCTCAGTCGAATATTTTGTCCTCTACGGATGAAGGTCCTCTTCATCCTCCTTCCCCTCATTCGCAAATGAATATTCCGCCTGCTGAAGCCCCAAATCCTCCACCTTCACCCATTACCGAGCTCGCCTATCTTGAAGTGACTGCCACCGATCTATCCAAGTCTTCACTGTTGTTTCAGGTCGATGATCCACCTCCTGATCCTGATCCTCCAATTTCCTACCTGAATCACACCTCTACTCCCTCGGAAACACCACCTATCCATGCCAATCACCGACCTTACCCACCTATTCCTGATTCCGACTCCTTTCGCTTTCAGACTTCATCCTGGTCCTCTGATGAGTCTATCTTCTGAATTTTCCGATATTACTTATGATTTTTCCTATGAATCATATGCTTCTTATGCTTCTCCATATGCCTCGTATGCTTCTCCTTTTACTTCTTATGCTACTCACTTTGACCGAGAAGTCGTTAAACTCCTAACTCCACAGACAATTTCATATGCCTCATATGCTTCTCCTTTTATTTCTTATGCTACTCACTTCGACCGAGAAGTCATTAAACTCCTAAATCCACAGACAATTCTTCGCTCTCATACTCCTGTACCACCACCTACTATGCCCGCCTCGGTTCACTGCTTTGAAAAATCTTTTTACTGTAATTTTTCGTGTTCTCCTTCGCCTTCCAGACCCCTAACTTCTCCAGACTCGTTATCTATTCAAAATAACAAAAAGCCACAAAAAATCTTTTTCTCCTTATCTGATTTCCTTGATTTGTTATGTTTTAGACGCTCTCTTGTTACAGATACAGAAAACCCGGATATTGACAATGTATGCTCAGTATATGGTGCTTATAAACATGTTGATTGCAAGGTCAAACCCGTTCCAGGCATTTATCCAGAACACGCACACGTTCACCGCCGTTTCCCAGAAGACCCCCTTAAATCCCTAATTCCACTCACACCTCACCCCCCTGCTTTTGTTCCCATGAAGAAGCTTACCAAGGAACGCCTGCACTCCATGAAATTAAACTTCCTGTGGCCAGAAGAGGAAAAACTTTTTTGCCACATAATGAAGCTAAATGAGCACGTGCTTGCCTTTGACGAATCGGAACGCGGCAACTTCAGATCTGATTACTTCTCGCCTTACATAATCCCTGTCCTGCCCCATGAGCCATGGGAATATCATAACATTCCGATCCTGCCTGGTATCCGAGACCGAGTCATACAGCTTCTTTGGGATAAGATTACAGCCGGACTCTATGAACCAGCTCAGTCCTCCTATCACTCAAAATGGTTTTGTGTTATGAAGAAGAATGGAAAGATCCGAATCATCCATGATCTGCAGCCTCTGAATAAGGTTACAATTCGGGACGCTGGTGTTCCTCCTATCCTGGACAACTTTGTGGAGCCATTTGCTGGCCGGCAATGCTATACTGTGTTCGATCTCTTCTCCGGCTTCGATGCACGTCAACTTCACCCCGATAGCTGAGATCTTACCTCATTCCTGACACCGCTTGGCTTGCTATGCCATACTGCCATGCCTCAAGGCTACACCAACTCGCCATCGGAATTCCAGAATTGCACAGCATTCATTCTTCAGGATGAAATCCCACACATTGCCAATGTTTTCATCAACGATCTGCCTATCAAAGGCCCTGCTACATGTTACGAAGATGCCAATGGCCATGCCAAAACATTAGCCGAGAATTCTGGCATCCGGCGCTTCATTTGGGAACATGCCAATGACATACATTGGATCATGCATTGATTTGCTCATGCTGGAGGAACATTTTCCAGTCCTAAATCTCAGATCTGCCAACCTTGTGTCACTATTCTTGGCCAAACCTGCCATCCTCATGGTCATTCCCCTGACAACAGCAAGGTGAAGAAGATTGTGAATTGGCCAATGCTCCTTATGCCCAAAGATGTACGGTCGTTCCTAGGCCTCTGTGGTACCATTCGTATCTGGATTGCGAACTACTCGCAGCTGGCTCGGCCACTGGTCGACCTCTATTGCAAGAATGCTCCATTCGAATGGGGAGAGCCCCAACAGGAGGCGTTTGACACCTTGAAGCTCGCCATTTCGACTGCCCCTGCCCTTCGACCCATCGACTACTCGTCTGATTCCCCTGTCGATTCTTTCCATCGACACCAGCAATGTCGCCATAGGATTCATTCTTTCGCAGTATGACTCAGAAGGACGCAAATGCCCTCCTCGCTACGGTTCACTCCCTATCAACGAACGAGAATCACGCTATAGCCAGCCTAAGCTGGAGCTTTATGGTCTTTTCAGAGCACTACGACACTACCACATCCATCTTTACGGCGTTCGTCACCTATGGATCAAAGTTGACGCCAAGTATATCAAGGGTATGCTTAACAACCCAGATCTTCAGCCCAATGCAACGATCAATTGCTGGATTGAAGGTATACTCCTCTTTGACTTCAAGTTAATCCATGTACCTGCTATCAAGCACCGTGGTCCTGATGCACTCTCTCGTTGTCAACCTACCGAGGAAGACTACGAGGAGGGCCGTATTGATGCAGAGGAAGCCGACGATTGGTTAGAGAATGTTCTTTTCTTTGCAGAAACTCATCCCCTTCCTTATGATGCCATGACGCTCCCATCATTCCTTTCCAATGATACGACCCAAGACACCCAGTTATGCCAAATCCTACACTTCCTTTGCACCACCGAACTTCCTGTTTTCCCTTCCAACACCTCTCGAAAGCGATTCATTCGCAGATCCTTGCAGTTCTTCCTCCGTGGAAGCCATCTCTTCAAACGTCGAGGTTCCCGTACCCCTGTCAAAGTTATCTTCGACCCAGATCTTCGTGCACAGATACTGAATCAAGCCCATGAAGAACTCGGTCACAGAGGTGTCTTTGGAGTCTTTCAGACGGTCAGAGAGCGCTTCTATTGGCCTCAGATGTACAAGGATGTCGCCCATCATGTTCGCTCATGCCATGCATGCCAGATTCACAGCACTCGTAAGGCCGAAACCCCATCACAATCTCTGCATCCCCCTGAATCTTCATGAAGGTTTACATTGACATCATGCTCATGCCCAAAGCCTGTGGTTATCGCTATTTTGTTGCTGCTCGAGATGATCTTTCCCTGCAGCAGAAGGCCGTGCTCTCAGACATGTCAATGCAGATAATCTCACCAAGTTCTTCTGGGAAGAGATACTCTGTCGATATGGAACGGTCTCTCAGATTGTCACCAACAATGGCAGTGAAATCAAGGGTGCCTTCGAGAAACTCATGCAGCGCCACTCTATTCCTCAGATTCGCATCTCGCCCTACAATTCTCGAGCTAATGGGGTTGTGGAGCGAGGACACTTTATCATTCAAGAAGCCATCGTCAAGGCTTGCGAAGGCGATCTCAATCTCTGGCCTACCAAGGTCCATCATGCTTTCTTTGCAGACAAAGTGACGACTCAACGGTCTACTGGATTCAGCCCCTACTTCCTCCTTCATGGTCTTGATCCCATTCTCCCATTCGATCTCTTTGAATCTACGTATCTCGTTGAAGGATTTTATTCTGGAATGAGCTCAGAGGAGCTTCTTTCGCTTCGCATTCGCCAATTGGAGAAGAGACAAGATGATATCCATGCTGCCTTTACTACCCTACAGAAGTCATGCTGTAAAGTTGGTAGATGGGAGACCTGGGGGATATACCTGAGCCTCCTACAGTGAAAGAGAGGGGTCAGTTTGACCCAAGGGGGCTTGAGGTGCTTGGTAGGGGTCAGAGATGGTGAAATGACTTGAAACGCGCCCTAGAGGTTCCAATAGGTCGAGATATTCATCTGGAGAGAACAGCTGATAAGGGAGAATCCTTCTTCCGAGTCCTCGGTCTTCGAATTCCGTCTGTTTCTGTCTCTGAGGTGGCTGTCTCCTATTTTTCCAAGTATGTACAGTACAATGTAAGTACGAGTCTGGCTTACATAAGCCAAACTCGTCCAAACACTAAGTAAAAAGATAGAATAAAAGTATAGAAACAAAAGCTAAGGTAAAGACAAAGAAATATAGTAAATCTCATGGTAGGGAGGATGCCCTCCCTACAACGCCTACGATCCAAAGACCAGTTCGAAAGAAAGTATGCCCTACGTCTTGCAAAGTCATCATACCAGCCTGGAGACCTTGTCTTGGTTCGCAATAGCCAGGTTGAGAAGGAGCTTGATCGAAAATCGAAGCCATGGTACCTTGGTCCCTATGAAGTCATTCATCGCACCAAGGGAGGCTCCTACGTCCTCAAAGAACTCGATGGCACTGTCTCTAGATGAGGCATTGCTGCATTCCGACTCATTCCCTACTACTCACGCAACACTCCTTTACCTGACGATATCCTCCTCAGTGGAGACGACGAGCCAAGCAATGACGATGATGAAGATGATGACGAGAACAAAAATAATGCTTATGACTCTGATGAATTCTCATGATTTCCTTCACTACTTTTCATCTATCTCCAGCCACTCCTTTCAGATTCTTTTTTTTTCTTTTCTTTGTTTCACCCATTTGTGTTCGCTGCATTGGTCGCAATTGGGGATGATTGCATTTCTTGTTGCTGGCGGATGTCATGCACCAAAGGTGTTTGGCGACGTGAGCATGGACTCAGAAGCTGAATAATGAAGAATGGAGAATGGAGAAGCCTAGCCCTAATGCGAAGAATGACTGATATTGCCAGCAGTCATCCATCACACAAGAACCATCCTCAATGTTAGGGAAGAAACTGCTTGAGCGCCCAAAAAAAAACTTTTTGATCGCTAGTTTACGGCATTCCGATTTTTCAAATATCTCCGTCAATTCTAAAGATATCGACACCATTCCCACGCTCACAGGAAGCTCTCGACCACGCCATCCTGCCTACCAAAGTTGGTAATGATCCGCGCACTCCACGATTTTCTGCATCATTTCTACCAACAAACGCCCATTTCGCCAATATTTATCGTAATGGCCACCTCCTCGACTGTCTCTTCGCTCATGTCCTTTGCTAGGGAGAATAACTACGAGTACTTGCCAGGAATCCCCACTAGCTCTCGCCCCAAAGCCTCCTGGTTCATCCCTCCCTCGTCCATGACCTCCCATCCTATCGCTTTGGGACAGCGCGTTCTTCTCGTCAGTCTGATGTCGAGGAAGATGTTCTTTGGTCGCCTCAAGTCTGTCGTCAGGCTTGAGAGGTCTTATGTGGTTGTTTTGGTCTCTCCAGTCAAAAAGGATTATGGATTTTTCCTTCCTGCCCCCTGCAACGTCTATCTCTCAATCTCGTCTTTCGTTCTTCCAAAATTGCGACAGCTCCAGTACCAATTACTATCATCTACACTATCTGATCGCATTCATGATGATTTTGAGGCACTTCTCCCTGCCCTCATTGGAGAAGACGGCCCCTCCTCCTCCTCATGCCCTCCAGAACACTAGTTGCACCTGGTACAGGTCGCTTTGCAGAGAGGAGAGAGGGGGGAAAGCTGCGAAATCCTAAGCCCTGACTACCCTGGAGACCCCCAAAATTGGCCCCTGGCAGAAATCCCCACAGTTCTTCTTTCGGACGCGCAGCATATCGCCCCAATGAATCTGGATCTCAGATCTAGGAGTCAGAGTGACTCATTTGCAGTCATACCCCCTTATTCAGCAGTGACCAGTGCGCTTACTCATCCCCCTTTCTGTCGCATTATTCATCTGTTCCTTAATGACTCATTCTATTTCAAATGATTTGTGATATTCTTCATCATGCTGACTGATTTTACTTACCAATCGCTTACTGTCCTTACTCAGCCTTGCTCGGCCTTACCAATCCTTTACCAATCCTCTTACCAATCACTTACAAACCCCTTACAAAGTGTTTCCCTCTATTTACTTCAGGCTGCGCTACCTTTTGTATATAAGTACCAATACGTCGCAGCAAGCAGCAAGCAAGTAGCCCCCCCACATAGGATACTGTCCCCTTTGTAGTGAGACTACTGCCCAATCATTATTGTCGTTATCTGCCTTATTGTTGTCGCTTTAAGGCCCTTCATTATCTTCTTTATCCTTGCAGTATCTGAGGCTCCATTAAGGGTCTATTTACTGTTATTCTTCGTCACTTTATGTCGCTTCTAGGCTCCAAGTAGCCTAGATATCTTCGCTTTTCTGTCATTCCCCTGCTCCCCTCTCGTCAGGAGCACTGTTCCCTTCTGCCCTAGTCTTCTAGGTGTGCAGAACCCCTCCCCCACTTCGCTGTAACCGATCCCTCGAGCCAAAGTCCATGAAGGTAAACCACTGACTTGGCAATTGTCTTTGTGTTGGGTTTTTTTGGTGTTTTTGCCATAGATCCACACGTCGACTCACACCGCATGGCAACCTGCGATATTGTTATATGCCGCTTGTTGGGTATATCGTGGATATGCCAGAGCAGAGTCTGCTGGATTGCACAAGTCCAAGGACATCCTCTATGTCCACTGCCACTTACAAGGAATTTGGCGACGATAAGTGTCATGACCCCCAGACCACCAAGCATACTCTCAATGCGATCAGTGCGTTGTGTAGTCGAGCTGACCCTGATGATCTTCCTGGTTTCCTCAAGGTGGCAAAGTCTTTTGGACTGAATGGCATTCACGAGCCATTCTGGAGGGATTGGCCCTTATCGGATCTGGCCCAATCTTAAAGGTTGAACCACTCCATCACTTCTTCAGAATGTCATGGGACCATGACATACAGTGGTGCATTACAGTTGTTGGGGACGATGAGATCGACTTTCGCTTCAATCTCCTGCAAACGCCAGTCGGTTATTGTTCATTTGCTGATGGGATCTCGAAATTGAAACAAGTTACTGGCCACGATCACCGTTCCATCCAACGATACATTCTTTGCATTGTCGCTGGCACGGCGCCTCCATGCTTCATTGCAGCTATCCGTGCACTGCTGGATTTCCGCTACCTTGCCCAAATGCCTGTTTTCAATGAACAGGCATTGGCCAAACTTAACACTGCACTCGCTGCGTTTCATGCTGACAAACATGCTATCTTAGCTGCTGGTGGACGCTCCGAGCACTTCCGGATCCCCAAGCTCGAACTCATGCAGCATGTCGCGCCTTCCATCCATACGTCGGGTGCCCCCATGCAGTGGTCTGCGGATGTTACCGAGCACGCCCATGTGACTGAAGTCAAGAATCCTGCACGTGCAGGGAATAATCAGAACTACTACGCCCAAATTGCACACCATCTTGACCATTCTGACAAGTGTTTTGGATTTGATTTAGCCACTAATATCGCTTCCTCCCATGACCCACATCCCAACAACGGCGGCGATCCTACTGATGAGGACCATGAACCCGATGATGAAAAGTCCCACAATCTGCTTTATCACTCTCCCATATGGAAAATCATGGACTATTTCAAGATCGCTGATGCGCTCGCCAATGGGATCTCACATAATGCACCACATCCGGTGAAGAGAAGAGTTGAAAGGGTCGCCCTGAATAAGGGCTTAGAACGAGGTTGATGCGAGTATTAGTTTCATCCCTAAAGAGGCTTCTATCACCTAGCACAGATACATAGAAAGTACCTCTCGAGGCTGAAAACGAGGCTAGATGAGACTCAAGAGACTCCAGTTGAGTCCTGCTGTAGTGCTCGACAATGGTGGGTTGGATTAATTATGTTTTTCGAAGTTCTACATGCATCCGACTCCTTGCATGGGCTTAGTCAGCGCCCGGCAATTCCCGCTACCTTTTGTCTCGTGTCTAAGTCCCCACAGATCCCTCGCACCTTCGAAGCTCCCCTCAAACCCTTTACACCACATACCTCCGCCCTCGAACACACTTCTACGGACCCCCGAACCTCTCCCAAACCATCTTGCCACCTCTTCGAACCCTCAACTACTTCTTCGAAACTTCCCCTCACCCTCGATCCCTCGATATACCTTATTTCTCATGGTCGGGGCTTCGCCGCGCCTACACCAGCATGTACGTTCACATCATCCACTACCGCCATTCACCTCGCCACTAAACCACATCGCCGGATGACCGTTGATGAGGCTGCAACACTCTTTGATTTACCTGGCCTCCTCTCTGCAATTTGTGATTGCTTCGATCGTTGTGCGAACGGCATAGACCATGACATTTCAGGTCGAAGATGTGCTTCATCAAACTACAGCCTGCCATCGAACAAAATTCAAATCTGGACGAAGGTCGCATGCAGGTTCGAAACTATCATAATTCTGAGATGGTTGAGCCTGCTCAAACGATGAACGTCACTCCCCCTTCACAAGAACACCCTCGTGGACTATACGATTGTGTGGTTTTTAGTCCAGGTGCTGAGAGTGACTGGCCTTCACAGGGTTTGAATGGTGAGTTGTCAATTGATACCCGATGGTGCAGGCTCAACAATTTTCCAGGGCATATGATCGCCCAACTTCGACTTGTCTTCTGCATGCTTGGGACCGACCAATTTCTCACCGATGTGCAACGTTTTCACGTCATCCCTCCTGCTGGACACATGATGGATGCAACATCATCCGGTCTCCACGTTCTGAAGCGTGCAATGAGGAGCAACGGGGAATGAATTGGCGATGTTCTTCCATTGTCCCATATTCATTCCCCTGTTCACTTGATTCCGCGCTTTGGGAAGACAGCCAATCCTTGCCTTACTACCCACACTAGCCACGAGTTTTCCACCGAATTTTGGCTGAATCGTTATTGGAACAAACATATCTATTACTGTCTTTCACTCTGTGCATAATAGCACTGTAAACAATTCAGAATCGAAGTTCATTGGCCACTGTTATACGAGTTTCACTCAGC
This sequence comes from Pisolithus albus, assembly GCA_024613165.1. Classification (NCBI taxonomy): domain Eukaryota; kingdom Fungi; phylum Basidiomycota; class Agaricomycetes; order Boletales; family Pisolithaceae; genus Pisolithus; species Pisolithus albus. The sequence goes on from JANFAB010000133.1 coordinate 137,067, forward strand.
AAGTGGTATATAATGTGTGGGCCCAATAATAGATTTAGATAAGTAGCAAGGATGACATGTTGCATAAGTATTGCAGTGCTTGCTAGGAACATTCCGAAATCACTGAGAATGACAGCAAATATGGTTTGAACTGAGAGTGCACAGAACAACTTGAAGTCTTTGTTGCAGTCCCCTCCACCGACCAGAGAGAATGTCTGCCACTCCTCCCCCTCTAGGTTTTCGAAATGCGATAACTGAACCGTCCATCACTCCCCTCCGTCCCAAAACGTCCTCAGTCCCGCTGGATGGCAGAATCTTTAAGGCTACCACCGTTGATGCGGAGCTTGCTGCCGAACTCGAGGGTGCCACTATATTTGAGGCGGCCCACTGGAGGTCCAAAGATAACTATGTTATATACTGGTACCGGCTCTCAGGTCTCGAGAACATCGGTGAAATCAAGGCTGAGCTCTTGAAAACCATTGACGGCATGCTGCTCTTTCGCAATGCTTGCTGGGAACCATCTCTGATTCCCCATGCACTGCGCCACACCAGTCTTACCGAAATCGCCAGCTCCAGCCCTTCAGGCTCAGACCCTAGAACTCGCAGGCCCCAATCCAATCCACCCCACCACCGTAGCGTGTGCCCGACCCCACCCAAGCAGCCCGCCACCACTTCAGGTTCAAAGCTCTAGAGCGTCCCTCAGGCAGGAACCAATCATGCGCAGCATTCCCGACACAAATTTGCAGGAGACTGTTGAGGGGATGCTAATTCCCATCACTGGTTCCGAAGAGGCTGGCGTTGCTACTTGGCTCAACCAGATCATGTCCTCGTTTACCCCCCCAGCCGTTGAGAGCAATTCCAGCAAGTCTCACCTGGAGGGCTGGAGTGGACCTCGTCTTACCCAATCAGCAACTAAGGCGGCCGATTCTAAGGCAAACAGTTGCTCGCACCTCTGGACCTCGCAATACGCTGCGATGCCAGTAGAGAATTCACACATGTCTGTCAAGCCAGACATCGTTCTTTGCGGCCAACTCGATCAGCATACCGGCTTTGCATGGCACAACGTAATTTCATTCCTTGAACTGACGTCCTCCGCACACAGCGCTCAATTACGGTGCAATATCTGTAACACTAACAATCTGAAGACTGTTATCGGTCACTCCTTGACTGATAGAGAGCTGAGGATGTGGGAACTGAGTTAATGTGCAATGCACAAATGAACTCGATTGGCGTGTCTACGACAAGAGAGATGGTATTTATACTAACTAGAGTGTTTGTACCGTGGAACCTCGTAGAACAAGCCAAACAAAGAGAGATAAAGCTATTGGCTGCAGCGCTCCATGCTGAGTCGATGCGGCTACGCTGACAAATCAGCTGACTACGTAAAGCGTCTATGAGCGCATCTAAGCAACCCTAACCAGAGGATGGATAAATAAGGAAGACTACGCTACAACTGGTAGTGAAAAGGTACGGGCCATTACACTATCCCCTCCTATGGCTTGACTTCCAGGCGAGACCAGATAGGCTGCACGGCAGTCAAAGGGTCGGGTACAGCAGAGAAAAAGAGACCTTTGGTCGAGAGCGCACGAAGTTTCCGGGGGGCACCAGGGTGGAGTTTGTAAAAATCATCTATCGCCTCCTGGGCATTCTTAAGAGCAGATCTAGGCTCCCAAGTGCGATCTTCTTCCGGGTATCCCTTCCAATGCACGAGAAACTGAAGATTACCACACTTCAAGTGGGAATCAACAACCTTCTCAACTTTGTATTCGACATCTCCTTCATCTGTAACCTGTTGTGGGCCAGGCCGAGTAACTGGTTGCCCATCAAGAGCACCAAGATAAGGTTTCACCTGTGAAACGTTCACTACCAGGTGAAGAGACTGAAAATGAGATGCTGGGATGGGATAAGAGAAGTCTGAGGGGGGAATTCTTCCCAAGGGGCTTCTATAGCCTGGAGAGAAGACTGTCTGGGGACGTCTGGGAACTGTCTGAGACTGTCTGAACACAGTAGAAGGCACTCGAGGCCTTCTCAAACTCGGACTCAACTCTGTACTCTCGAAACTCGACTTGTTACCTCTTTGTAAGTAGCTACAGTAAAGTCTAAGTACATGTGTGCTTATATAAGCTACTCACGTGTCCGAACTCGAAACTAAGTAAAGAGTAATGTAAATGAACAGAAATAAAAAAAAGAAAACAAAAACTATAAAATAAAAGAAATACCCTGGTAGGGGGTACTCACTCCCTACACCAGGTGTATGTGCATCGAGCACGGGAGCTTTGATTTAATGGCGTTGGGTAAAACGTCCGAGACCTCATACAGGCCTATCCACTTTTCGGTCAGCTTCCGGCTCTGCTGGTCTTTCAGCGACAAGTGGTCGGTAGCCAGCCAAACCTGTGAGCCTATGGAGTAAGCAGGGGAAGGGGATCGTCGTTTATCTGCCTGAGTTTTCTGATGAGTCCTAGCTTTTCCCAAACTTTCGCACACTTCCTGGAACACCTGGAGCCAGTCTTTAGCGGTCTCCTCCGCTGCTTCTACCTTAGAAGTCATCAGCTCGATGCCCATCCGTGGTGTATACGAACGAGTAACTTCAAAGGGGCACTTGCCAGTAGAAGAAGACTTGGAGTGTTGTACATGAATTGAGCCAGGGGAAGCCAATCCTCCCATCGTTCCTGCTGGTGGTTTGCATACATCCGTAGATACTGCTGAATCTCACGGTTCAACCGCTCTGTTTGACCATCCGTTTGTGGATGAAATGCCATCGAGAGCTTCTGCTCAACACCCAACATTTTAAATAGTTCCTTTGAGAACTGAGATGCGAACTGTGGTCTGCGATCCGAGACGAGAGACTGGGGAAGGCCATGATGCTTCCAGACATGAGTTAAATAAAGCCGAGCCATACTAGCGGCAGTTTCCTTTTCGGTGCAGGGAATGAACTCTGCTTCCTTAGAGAACTGATCAACAACGACCAAGATGTAAGACTTTCCAGAGGAGCTCCTGACTCCTATATCCATAAAGTCGGTTGTGAGATCCTTCCAAGGCCCATTTGGGACAGGTAAAGGCTTGAGTTCGCCTGCCGGCGGCTTGTTACTAGGCTTGCTAGCTTGACACGTCTGACAATGCTTTACGTACTCCTTGACATTGGGCTTCAAGGTAGACCACGTGAACCAGTGTGTGATCAACTCCTGAGTTCCTTTTACGCCTCGATGACCTGCTAGGGGTGAATCGTGAAGAGCAGCAAGAACCTTCTGTCTAAGTGCCTCAGGCACGAAAACTCTATCTCCATCATACAGCAGACCGTCGCGTCAGTCGAGCGTTCCAGCATCAACCTCGGCCGTTACACTGCGCAGTTCTTCTATGAAGGGATTTTCTAGGTGCACAGCGTGGACTTGCTTGGGTTTAATAAATAACGACTGCTCAGATTTAGCTGTTTTCGCGATTTTCCACTAAGTCCTCGTGGCGAGAGAGAGCGTCCGCTCGTCCATTGAAACTCCTGGTTTGTGGATGATAACACAGTTAAAACGACTAAATACTGCGCCCAACGCACCTGGCATGGTTGAAGCTTCTGCGACGTCATGAACCACTTAAGGTTGTGGTGATCCGTCCAAATTTCAAACTGGTACAGAGTAGCCTCGAGGTAGTGACACCATTGCTCTAGAGCGCGGATGATGGCTAGCATCTCTTTGTCGTGAACCATATAATTAAGCTCTGCTCCGCTAAGCGAGTGACTTGAATAGGCAACTGGTCTCCAGAGACCGTCATTGCATTCTACCGAGAGCACGGCTCCGGTTGCATAATCCGAGGCATCGGTTTCTAAGTGGAACTTCCAATCCTGATCAGGGAACATAAGTATAGGCGCGGTCGTGAAGGCTTCCTTTAACGTGTCAAACGCTACTTGGCACTTGTCAGACCAGAGAAACAGAGTGTCCTTCTTAGTGAGGTCATTAAGGGGGCGCGCGACCTGCACGAAGTCCTTTATGAAACGTTGGTAAAAGTTCGCAAGGCCAAGGAAGCCTTGAACTCCACAAACAGAAGTAGGGACCGGCCAATCGTGCACAGCAGCGACTTTAGCGGGATCCATCTTTTCTCCATTTGTGCCGACTATCATACCCAGAAAGTCGACCTCTTTTTGCTTAAATAAGCATTTCTCCGGTTTAACAAACAAGTCGTTCTCCTTCAACCTTCTAAG
>JANFAB010000134.1:0-135765 GCA_024613165.1 Pisolithus albus
CGCCCATGTCGCATCTGCGACATTTCCATCGTATCGCACATGGGGCGTTCAACCCATCGATTCCGCATTCCCGCTTTAGTCGCATTTGCATATTTATTATTATTTCACTTACAAAATGTTCGTATGCTGCCTCATGTCCGCTTGGGTGAGCTCCAGTGGGTATGACGTTCGTATTTGAATGTCTTTGTACCCCCCTTCGTGTAGTTGATGGGCAAGAAATGTTGTGATCATGCAGAAATGCCGTTGTGTGAGTGCACTATTGGGGGCGTCAATGTGCTTTGCCGCTGCTGTCCATTCTGCTCGTATGAAGGCCGTCGGTGCCATTGCGAGCCATATCTCCTCTTGGTTGTACGTCCCGATGTACAGCATACGTCCTGCTGGGTCGAAACCGAGGTCCACGTGCTTTGCTTTCCAGGTGCGGTGTCGTTGGTGCAGGTCCAGCTTGAACACGTAGCTGGGGTCGGTGTCGTTCTGTGGGAGTAGCGCATGGAGACCTGGTTTGTCGGTGACAATCACCATCATATCGATGAAATGCTTGTTTGCGGCCCATGCGAGGTCTGCGTTGCTGACGTCGTGCAGATATCTGTCGTCTATCTCGACGCGTTGTCGCCGCATCAGTCGCATCAATGCTCGTTTCTGCTGATTTTTTTCATATTCCTTCTGCAGAGTCGACAGTTTGACTGCGTGTCGTTCGGTGCGGGTGAAACCCTTGATTATCTTTGCCGTCTCCGAGTGTTCGTGTGCAATTATTCGCTGGAGCTCGTCTGCAGCTGCGCCATCATCGGCATGGAGTTCTTCAGGTATTTCTCCGACGAGATACATCTCCTCATTGCTGCAGGGTGGTTGTTCAGTCATTTATTCTCATCTGTTTCGTCCACTCACCTCGTGTTTTCTGCCTGCATCATTCCCCTTCTTTCCAAGTTTGTGTTCGTGGGTTCCAGTTGGTTGATTGTCTCCAGAGGATGTCGTTCCGGTTTTCCCTCTTTTTCAAGGTCCCCGCCGTTTGTTCACTTTGTCAACTGTCTTTATGTTATTTATATTGTTCCCATTGCCGTCGTCTATGGCTTCAAGTAATGTAGTCCGCATATGGTCATGTTGCTCGGCTACACATGTACGTTCATTTGATCCGCTCTCGGTTTTGGTCTGTTGTGGCATTTTATGTCGTACTCGCTCGTGCCCTCTTCAAATCTGCGACTGCAAATAATTGGGGGGTTACAGCGTCTGCTTCTTTCAGTTTCTGATTTGTTTGAGTGATCAGTACGCTGTACGTGCTTTTGTTCATTGTGGTGCGGGTCTGTTTTGCTGGTGTAGTACATCATGAAATCTGTTAGTCGTTGTGTTGGAAAGGCTGTAAGCAGCCTCAGTAGTGACTCAACTACTGTCATATTAGATGTACCTGTAAGCAGCTACTGGAGATCAGTAAGTAGTGTAGTGGTAGGAATACCTAGACTTACCCTCAGTAGTGACTCAACTACTGAGGGAATAGTACCAAAGTGTACTACTAAGTGCGCTCTAAGCGCTTATGTAAGCATGAAAAAATGCATACCAAAATGGACATCACACAGGGGTGATTCAATCTCCAACACATTGTAACAGTCATTTTGAAATTTATGACCAAGGTAGAGGTTGTGGCAAGCATTGTAGCACATTACCAGACTTAAGAGTGTGGGGTTGGTATCATTGAGTGGCTGCGACACATTTCCTACGTCTCTGTTGGTGTTGTGCTGCACCACGCCAGCCCTTCCAATGGCATGTGGGTGGTTGTGGGCCCCTTAGGCATTTCCAGAAAGCCCTCAGTCCCTGCTCAGTGGCTGTGCTATATGGCACTCATAGGGGCCAAAGGCCGATGCAGATAGGAGTGGACCATGAATGGGGACGAGGATAGGGTAGTCTTGTCTGGGCCCGGCTCGGCCTGAAAGCTGCAGCTTGGGCTCGGCCTGCGAGGGCTCACAGCCCAAGAAAACTCAGGCTGAGCCGTGAGCCAGGCCAGGCCCTGTATGATGGCTCAGCCCGGCCTGAGGCCGCAGCCTGGACAGTGAAGATGGCAAATGTTGAAAGTATATATTATATAGCCTACTTGTAGATAAAGTAGACTGCAAGATTGCATCTCGAGTCGACATCACATGATCGTGCAATTGCAGGGTTACACACTCGTAACTTTCAAACAAGGGACCTTCCGTGCTTTTCTTCAATGTTCCGTCTCTTCAGAGTAATGTGAAGCTCGATCATGTTGGAAATGGCATCGCCTCCTATCTGCGTATTATCGATTAGTGAGGATTGGATATCGGGAGCATGAGTAGGACACATACCTGATGGGAAATTTCGAACATGTTACCAGGCCACAATGGCATTGCCATGACCACATTCTGGGAGTAGGTATGGATGCAACTTCCCGCATTTCATTGCTCAAAAGCATTCCAGAAAAGTGGGGTGCAGGCAGATTCTTTGAGATTGAGCATTGGACGGCGGAGGAAGATGTGGTCGGTAGTGGGCTGTGGGTAAGGATGAACATGTGGGATGGTTCGATGTGTTGTTTTTGAATGCCTGATGGCGCTGTAGGGAGTCCATACTCCCTAGGGCTGAATATCATAACCCTATACCAGCTTCTCTATCGCCCTAGCCAGTCCCCGCAGGTCCACCGTCCTTCGGATAGGTCGCCGCCGCTCCACTCTCGGCTACTTCGGTTAATACGAGCGCTTCCTTCACTTACCAATGCCGCCGCCACCTAATCAGGAAGTAACCCCTATCACCGACACTCTTCACCGCTACAAGTCACCGCTAGCCCCTGTCCTCGACCCCTAGTCATCGTCCGCCCCCTATCTGCGTCGGCCTTCGGCCCTTCGTGTGCCTATCAAGTGTCTACCGACCGTCGGCAGTCCACTCTGTCACTTGTGACGTCGGCTACTCAGCGCCTATAGGCACTACTCGAGACACCGACACAAGCCGCCGCCAGTAGTACCGCCGCTCCCCACTAGACCGCCTCGAAGAGTCCCCGCAGCATCGGCCAGTAGTCCAGAGACCTTAGGCACATCCCCCCCTCGCCGCTTTGCCCTTTCTTCGCCTTTTCTTTGCTCTCTTTTACCTACCTTCATACCTACAACCTGTAGTGCCTTACTGCGGCACCTTTCTGTCACATTTTTTTTCTGACACATGACATCTCCGAAATTCACCGAAATATTCCTTTGTGACAGCCTCCTCTACGATACAAAACACCGCTGTACTTAGGAAAAATATACCCACTTTTCTGGCGTCACCATCTGTGTGTCTGAGAGTCCCTTTGAGTCCCAGAGCTGTTTTCTTGTGTATCTTCGAGTCTTTTGAGCCCCCTTTGCGTCCCCAGAGTTCCCCACCGAGTTCTACCGCCATACTTGCGACCGCTTCGAGTTATAAAATTTTTCTGCTGCCTTCAGAGTCATCCTTCCAAGTCTACGAGTCCTCCAACAGTCTACAAGCATCCTATATCGCCACCTATCGAGTTCTGAGCCCCTCCGACTATCCAACCACCGAAACTAATCCCCTCCCACCTTTCTGCAGCGGCAGTTCGAGTTCTACCCCGCCAGTACCCTTCCGACGCAGGGAAACCTTCCCTTTCGCCGCCTAGTCACTCCCCCACTTCCTTTCCAACTCACGACCCCTCGGGACGAGCCTAGGCCTAGCCTACAGCTTTCCCCCTTTTCCCCTTGCACTCTCACAAGAAGAGTTGCCCACAGCGCGATGTAGACTTTGTCACTGTGACAACAATCAGTGAGTATGCAGCATGACGATGGGTTGTGTACGGTACCTGGTGCAAATGCAGATTCCTCCACCTGTTCCAGTGACCCATCCTAGCTTGTAAAATGCAGCACATAGCGTGGGTATAAGGTTTGCAGGCTAGTCAAAATCGCCAACTTAGATAGATAGAGATATCTTATCTTTGGTATCCTTACATGTAAAGGATCGGACAAGAGGACGAGTGCATCACAATCCAGATGGGATGTTCACTTGGAACTTGAGCGAGCCCACAATCTTGTGCAAAGTGAACAGGGTCCAATTAGAGTAGTATCAAGTGAATATTTTGCTTTGCCAAAGTGAACAATGGGCGGCTGCAAAATGAATTACTGACAATGGCAGGAACCCGGTGGCCCTACAGCACACCTTGGCGCATTGCTAAGTACTCTTCGAGGGCCCCCGACTGTAGGTGTTGCACCACCTTGCTGCGCCAGCTAGAGCACCTGGTCGTACTCGTTACTTTGGATTGCCAGAACCAGGGCCCCAGATCAGAACAAGTGACACATGCACCACCCGATTCCCATGTGCGGACTGTGCAGTACTATATAGCTCCTGCCCCACTTCAATTAGCAGTAGCAGCGAGCAGCAGATGGAGGATGTGGTTGTTTGCATTCAGTACTGAATGGCCACATCAGCATCAGCACCGGATAAGCACAGCCACCCAAGCTGTGGCCTGAAGCCATGGCCTAGGGCTTGACAAAACCCCAGGCCAAGCTGTGAGCCCCCACAGGCTGTCATGACGGCTCGGCTCGGCCCAGGAGGGCTCGGCTCAGCTCGGCTCAGGGCCTGAGGCTGGGCCGTGTACAACACTAGGATAGGGGTAGGCAGTGACTTGTAGCAGCAATGAGTGTCAGTGACAGGGGCTACTTCCTGATTATGTGGCAGCAGTGTGGGCAACTCTTCTTGTGAGAGTGCAAGGGGAAAAGGGGGGAAAGCTGTAGGCAAAGCGGGAGACGAGGGAAGAGATCCCCTGAGGTCTGGGGGTAGTTGGCAATGAAGAACTCGAATTACTGCCACCAGGTGGTGTAGGTTTGGCGAAGCCCTGACTATGAGAAAGGAGGTATTTCGAGGGTTCGAGGGTGCATGGGAGTTTCGAGCGAGTAGTTGAGGGTTCGAAGAGGTGTAGGGAAGGCTCGGGAGGGGTTCGATGGGTCGTAGGAAGGTGTTCGAGAGCACAGGTGGGAGGTTTAGAGGGTTCAATGGGAGTCTCGAGGAGATGAGGGGACTTAGACGTGAGAGGGGAGGTTGCAGGAAGAGCTGGGCACTGACTAAGCCTGCACTGTGCATAAGACACATGTAGAACACGATGGAAAAAAAAATTCATCCACCATCGTTGAGCTGTCCTGTAGGCTGGATTCGAAGTCTCGGAGTGCTCTTTTCTCAACTCTACCTATTTCTGAGACTCAAGAGGAATACTTCTAAGTTTTCTGTGCTGGGTTTCGAGGAGCCCCTTTTGGGATGAAACTATATACTCACATCTACCTTGTCTGTGCCCTAGATTCAGGGTGACCCTACTTTCAGACTCTTCAGCGGTGTCACACACCCAAGGTGTTTGGCAACATGAGCATGGACTCAGAAGCTGAATGATGTTAAAGGGCAAAAGTGATTTTTGGGGTGCTGTGGGCAACTCTTCTTGTGAGAGCACAGGGGGAAAGGGGGGAAAGCTGTAGGCTAAGCCTAGTCTCGTCCCGAGGGGTTGTGAGTCAGAAAGGAAGCAGAGGGAGTGACTAGGCGGTGTAGGGAGTGGTTTCCCTGGAATTGGAAGGGTACTGGCAGTGTAGAACTTGAATTGCTGCCACAGGAAGGCGGAAGGGGGTTAGTTTAAGGCAGCTGGATGGACTTGGAGGCTCAGAACTTGATAGGCGGCAATGTAGGACTCTTGCAGGCTGTCAGAGGACTTCAAGAACTGAAGGGGGATGACTCTGAAGGTAGCAGAAAATTTTTATAATGCAAGGGGACTCAAATTTGGCAATGGGGACTTCTGTAGATGCAAACGGGGCTCAAAAGACTTGAAGATGCACAAGAAAATGACCCTGGGGACTCAAGGGAACTCTCAGACATGCAGATAGTGATGCCAGAAAAGTGGGTGTATTTTTCCTAAGAACAGCAGTGTTTTGTATCATAGAGGTAGCTGTCACAAAGGAATATTTTGGTGAATTTGGGAGATGTCATATGTCAGAAAAATTTTGAAGGGAAAAGCGCTGATGTAAGGGCACCACAGGTCATAGGTATGAAAGGAGGGTAAAAGAAAGCAAGGGAAGCTGAAAGAAAAGGAAAAGTGGTGAGGGGTGAACATGCCTAAGGTGTCTGGACTACTGCCTGATGCTGTGGGGACTCTTCGGGGTGGTACGGCAATGCTACTGGTGGCAGCAGGCGTCGGTGTCTTGAATGGGGCCTATAGATACCAAGTAGCTGATGTCACAGGTGACAGAGTGGACTGCTGACAGTTGGTGACACTTGGATACTTGTACAAGGGGCCAAAGACCGACGTGGTGTGAGTCGACGTGTGGATCTATGGCGAAAACACCAAAAAAAACCCAACACAAAGACAATTGCCGAGTCGGTGGTTTACCTACATGGACTTTGGCTCGAGGGATCGGTTACAGCGAAGTGGGGGAGGGGTTCTGCACACCTAGAAGGCTAGGGCAGAAAGGAAAGGTGCTCCTGACAAGAGGGGAGCAGGGGAACGACAGAAAAGCGAAGATATATAGGCTACTCGGAGCCTAGAAGCGACGTAAAGATGATGAAGAAGGACAGTAAATAGACCCTTAATGGAGCCTCAGATACTGCAAGAATAAAGACAATAATGAAGGGCCTTAGAGCGATGATAATAAGGCAGATAACGTCGATAATGATTGGGCAGTAGTCTCTTTACAAAGGGGACGGTATCCTATGCAGGGGGGGCTACTTGCTTTTTACTTGCTGCGACGTATTGGTACTTATATACAAAAGGTAGCACAGCCTGAAGTAAATAGAGGGAAACACTTTGTAAGGGGTTTGTAAGCGATTGGTAAGAGGATTGGTAAAGGATTGGTAAGGCTGAGCAAGGCTGAGTAAGGACAGTAAGCGATTGGTAAGTAAAATCAGTCAGCATGACAAAGAATATCACTAATCATTTGAAATAGAATGAGTCATTAAGGAACGGATGAATAATGCGACAGAAAGGGGGATGAGTAAGCGCACTGGTCACTGCTGAATAAGGGGGTATGACTGCAAATGAGTCACTCTGACTCCTAGATCTGAGATCCAGATTCATTGGGGCGATATGCTGCACGTCCGAAAGAAGAACTGTGGGGATTTCTGCCAGGGGCCAATTTTGGGGGTCTCCAGGGTAGTCAGGGCTTAGGATTTCGCAACTTTCCCCCCTCTCTCCTCTCTGCAAAGCGACCTGTACCAGGTGCAACTAGTGCTCTGGAGGGCATGAGGAGGAGGAGGGGCCATCTTCTCCAATGAGGGCAGGGAGAAGCACCTCAAAATCGTCATGAATGCGATTAGATAGTGTAGATGATAGTAATTGGTACTGGAGCTGTCGCAATTTTGGGAGAACAAAAGACGAGATTGAGAGATAGACGTTGCAGGGGGCAGGAAGGAAAAATCCATAATCCTTTTCGACTGGAGAGACCGAAACAACCACATAAGACCTTTCAAGCCTGATGACAGACTTGAGGCGACCAAAGAACGTCTTCCTCGACGTCAGACTGATGAGAAGAATGCGCTGTCCCAAAGTGATAGAATGGGAGGTCGTGGACGAGGGAGGGATGAACCAGGAGGCTTCTGGGCGAGAGCTAGTGGGGATTCCTGGCAAGTACTCGTAGTTATTCTCCCTAGCAAAGGACACGAGCGAAGAGACGGTCGAGGAGGTGGCCATTACGATAAATATTGGCGAAATGGGTGTTCGTTGGTAGAAATGATGCAGAAAATCGTGGAATGCGCGGATCGTTACCAAATTTGGTAGGCAGGATGGCGTGGTCGAGAGCTTCCTGTGAGTGTGGGAATGGTGTCGATATCTTTAGAATTGACAGAGATATTCGAAAAATCGGAATGCCGTAAACTAGTGCTCAAAAAGTTTTTTTCAGGCACTCGAGTGCTTTCTTCCCTAATGTTAAGGATGGTTCTCATGTGATGGATGACTGCTGGCCATATCAGTCATTCTTTGCATTAGGGCTAGGCTTCTCCGTTCTCCATTATTCAGCTTCTGAGTCCATGCTCACGTCGCCAAACACCTTTGGTGTGTGACAGTGGATAGGAGTGGACCATGAATGGGGACGAGGATAGGGGTAGTCAGTGACTTGTAGCAGTGATGAGTGTTGGTGACAGGGGTTATTTCCCGATTAGGTGGCAGTGGCATTAGTAAGCGAGGGAAGCACTCGTAGTAGCCGAGTTAGCTGACAGTGGAGCAGTGGCAACAATTCTGAAGGACAGTGGACCTGCAGGGAGTGGCTAGGGCGATAGGAAAAAAGAAAGGTCACCACAAACCTCTCTCATACATTTTAAATCCAACCCTTCACAGCTAAGGTAGTAGACCCATACTGGAAACATGTAAATGTAGCTTGCCCGCCCCTCTGGCAATGATGCAGCATGACCCAGGGCCTCACATGAGCCCACAGGACTATCCACATCAGCAAAGTTACAATGAGTCTACTCATCTGAGTCATCTGAGCCCGTCTGAGGTTGTCTACAAAACCTTATTTCAATTCATTTACATAATCCATGTTACATTTATTTAGTCGATGTCAGACATCTACTCATCTGGGTCTGTCTGCATGCATCTGCATTTGTCTGCATTGTCTGCCGCAGACAAATTAGACAGCTTGTAACTTTGCTGATGCAGAGTATGTGCTGCCATCGCAGTTTGAAATTGTTCCCACTGTCCAGCAATGCCATGATGGCTGGCCCTATGAATGGGCGATGGTTGAGTTCCAAATCGCATGTGGTTTGTGTCAACCGCAAAAGGCAAAACACGTGTCATTAGCGAAGGAAGCGACCGTCGCGAAATACTCGAAGCATGCATCGACTATCAGGGATCCCACACTCCCACCTCCCATGTCAGTTAAACCTATTCATTGATTGATTGATTTATCTTACTGCTACATACACTATGCAGAGCTGCAGATACTCTCTGTCAAGTTCAGGCCTCACTCCGAGGGTTCTCAAGGGCGAAAGGGTCCCAGAGGGTACTAGAAGGTAGACCGACGTCGGAGATTCAAAGTCCGATGCTAGTCCGATTGGTAGGGACCGAGATAGAGGCCTTCCAAAGGAGGCCGACAGGTTTCCAACTAGCGGAGTGGAGCGGGGAATGGCCAAAAGGGCTGACAGAGCTTCTGGCTAATGGAGCGGAGCGGAGGTCGGAGGAGGGCATCGGGTTCAGCTTGTGCGCTGCCCCCTTGTACAAGCTCGGCCCTCATATTTCGGAGGCAGGCTAAGTACAGAGAGATCGGAGGGACTTAGAGGAGAGGGACAGAGGCTCAGAATGGGGAACTTATGTTGATATTCATACTGAGGGGACATCGGGGTACTGTACGGGTATTTATACACTACAGCGGAGCTGAGGCAGTACAGTATCGGGATGTCGGAACTAACATATGGAGGTACAGAAATTTTCAAGGGGAAGTAAGTGTCAGAAAACTTCACAACGGAATGAAGGCTAACAGCGGATGAAATGGACGAGACAAAGGATGTATCTACAAGCGGATAAGATTGTGACGGAGCACTCACCAACAGCCAATCACAGGCCAGGCCGAAATCCCAGAAAGCGGTGCGACCCACAGGGGGTCAACCCAATATAGACCAATGGTGGTTACGAGTCAAGACCGACAGTGGCAATTGCTCGGATGCAGCAGCAGAGTGGCCGGCAAGCTTCATGAGCGTCAGACTTGGTCGGGAATGGGTCGGAGGGTGTCAGAGAGGTGGGCGGAGGTGTCGGAAAGGGTGCGGAGGCGTGGGAAAAGGTCGGGCAAGGCATGGTCGTGACACTCTCACATGCAGATGGTATAGTATTTGTGTTGGCACCAGTGATGGTCGGTGGCGCAAGTGCCAGTCCATTACTGTACTCAAGCACAGGAGCTCTTCCTGAATGTGGTTGCTTATGTGATGATGCATGTGGTTTCCCCTCATGGATTCTCACACAGGACTTCTATGGTAATAACATTTGTGAAACTATATTATTGTTGCCATAGTCATCCATTTTGGCAGTGATATAAATCTATTCCCAAATACCTGTGGCAAATACACCAAGTACTGACAAGGTATCCCAGTTAAGAAGTGTTCTTTTACAATATATCCTTTAGGCCAGAATTGTTTTTCCAAACAACCTCTTAATGCATAGTAGTATATCATGCACCATATCCTTCAAATATCAAATTATTACATTTAATCTAATGTCAGCGACACAGATCACCCAGTTGATTCATGACCTGATATTTCAAACATAATTTTTTCAGTATTCTGAGAAAAAACATATACATAATTATTGTTTTCAAGTTAGTGGGTTTGAACTTAGGTTAAAATTGACCATGCATGAACACCAGGGGCCCCCCCAATGGGGGGGGAAGAGTGTTCATGCATGGTCAATTTTAACCTAAGTTCAAACCCACTAACTTCAACGTTGAGTACTGGACACCATCAATGTGTGTGATAAACCCTAACCCTAATTGCCATTCAGGCACTTGCACGACATTAACTGACAGCCATTAACATAATTTCAGCCAGTGATTTAATAAATAATAGCAGTGTTGTAATCAGCAGTTACCCATATGCATTTCCACGTGCATGCGCCATGGTCGCATGTGCGTGATCAGCGATGTATTCGCTACCATTACCTATGTCTTACCTTTAGTGAATTAGATTGGGAGGGCCAGTTGACCCATCACACCACCTTCATTTTTGGAATGCAAAATGCACTCCACGGGTGGGTGACTAATCACAACCACATTCCTTTTTGGCTCACAAATATAGTGATTAGTGTATTTTCACGCACATGCGACCATGGCGCATGTGCGTGTTTGGAGATGTATTTGCTACCATTACCTACCATTACCCTTACCCAATTAGATTAAGTTCCTTTAAATTGCCCACTCCGAGACAAGGTGTACTACATTATTATAAAAAGTATAAATCCAGTTCTGTTGCAGTTGTAATTATCTACCAATCTATTCCATCCATCCACAATTGGGGTGACTTGGAGTCTACCAGTGCATTCTGTGAGCCTCATGGCCGGCTGCCATCACCAACCTTACATGTAGGTCTGCAGGACAGTGGAATGATGGGGTGCACGCACTTAGAAGAAATTTTGTGTGCATGCTTATGTCAGCAATGTTGAGTGTCAGTGTCGTACGATTTGGAAAAATCAGCCCAAGTTCTCACGCTGCTTTGTGGGACCTGCAGCCTGGAGTTTGTTCGGTTTCACCATGTTGGTAGTTCAGTGCTTAGTATCGTCCCACCACACAAGGTAAGTGCTGTGTTGCTCTGCCACACCAGTTTTATTTATGAAACCATTGTGGATATATGAGAATTTTTCTGTAGGGAGGGGTGGGAGATACCTTGGTGAGTATGTATCTCCGGAATGGATGGGCTGATTGGTATGGTTCATCTCGCCAATTCATGAATGCATTCTCCCTGCTGAGCTGCTTCGGTTGACAGCTCTTTTGTTGAATTCCTTGCAGCCATTCCAGAGATATGGCTGGGCCTGCATCTGGAAGGCTACGAGACGGCTTTGGCAATAACTCGGGTTCAGATGATCCAATTGGTACGATTCCTTTTACTCCATGTCATCCCAGATCCCCCCTACCGCCACCTACAGTTTCACGTCGAACGGCCCAGCGGTTGTTGCTTGGCAGCTTCCTCTTCCCCCCAATCTTGCTGCCCTGCGAATTGTCTGCACCATATCTCCCTAAGTTCTTCTCTGGGCCTCTCGCTTTTCTGGGTCATTATACTATTCGATCCTGGCTCTCGAACGGTGTAACTCTTGTCGCAATTGGTCCAGCCGTCGTGGAGAAATTCGAATTTCGTCAGAGAGAGGTGTCTCCGGGTAGTTTCGCTTGTATCTTAGGGCTGGATGTGCGTATCCACTCAGTTTCTTGTTCTGCATATGCCTCACAATCCCCCCTACTGTTCCCAACAGTTTCGTGTTGATTGCATCAGCAGTTATCATTCGGCAGCCTTCCCCTCTCCTATCCCATTCATTTCCACACCAGACCTTTCGCTTTTTGGTATGTCAGTAGTACTAGATTTGTACAGCTTTGGTCGAGATACTGGTATGCAAGTTTATTATTGTCATTTAATGCTTTTCAGAGCAAGGAAAGTGTGACGAAAAGTAGGAAAAGCCTGGAAAGCTCTGCTTTTTCTGCTTTTTTGAGTGAGAGATCTACTATTTAAAGTGACAACATTACTTTAAAAAGTGGCTGCTTTTTTTACTTTTGAACTCGAAAAAGTTCCAAAAGTGGAAAAAAGTAACGTGCGAATTTACTGATGTTCCAGGATCGTGGTTTGGACACGGACCTTCTCGAGTCCCAGAAGCTCGTCTTTGTAGAGGGTGATACCTCGCAGGAGAGTCTTGGGCTGGAGGAGAAGACCTATGCTGAGGTGATGATTCAACCCGGCTTTATGCGTCCCCTGCGTGGTAGCTTTGTGCTCTCTGACAATGATCCCGCCACAGATCCGGGGTCTCTCAGCCTCTCCGAAGACGGATCTGGGCCAATGTTGCCAGCTCACCCCCCAAGCCTGCCATCCTCACTTCCCACTTACACCCCTGTATCGAGAAGTCCTCTGATGTCAGACTGGATATCCCCCTATCAATGCACCAACCTCAACTCCCAACTGGCACCTCTTTGCATCCCACCAGCACTTTGGATCTCCGAGCCTAGTGGTTTGTCTCCGTCAATTGATCCATTAGTGTTAATGACAAATGCGACGGTGTTCTCAATGGCAATATGGCATGTCAAAGCATTTCGTTCCCAGTGTGGTTGTTGACTTTTCATTCTGCAGCGACTCAGTGCATGATGGTGACGAGAAAGGGTGTAAGAGCTGGAGGGTTGGAGAAATACCCCATGGTCTATGGTCCATCGGACATTGCTATTTTGACGTGGGTGTTGCGAGCCATTTGAGTAGACAGTGCACATGTTAAAAATGACTGCACTGTCCCCATACCGTATTTTGTTGTTCCGAACCTTCAGCATCCAAGGGAAACACCCGACGACATTCTTACCGTGGTTGCAGTTCACTTGCGATTATTTTCTGTATCCTTGAACACATGGACAGTGGAATTGTGTATGCGCACTTCGGCTTCTGTATGATGCCCAACATCTGCCAAGCAAGGTTTGCGCCGCCACCAGCGGCACTTCCCCGAGTTGTCAAGTCGATCCTCCCATTTATGCGGAATGATATCAACCTATTCTGAACATGCCCTCGGCGAGTCGGCGAGTCGGCAGGTTGACAACAATTGTACATCCCCCCTAGTAATACTACTGTAACCAAAAAAAAATATGCATGAATTCGAATGATATATATAAACTCATTACCGAGCACGTATACATAAATCTATCTGTATAGCCATATCGTAAACGCGCAGTAGGTACGTGGTTCGACCTTCAAAGAAAGTAGCTGGTTCGGTGTTGTGCGTATTGCGAAATTTGGGAGGAGTAGCGTTATCATCTTCGGCCCCGAAGTCTCGAGAAGTGAAGAGCTCTGAGAAAATCGAAAAAAGCAAAGTGGCAAGGAGAAACGGGGAATAGGATAATACCGAAGATGGTGACGGGAATGAGGTAGGCAAGGGATGTGTGCGCACGCAC
Organism: Pisolithus albus; assembly: GCA_024613165.1. NCBI lineage: Eukaryota > Fungi > Basidiomycota > Agaricomycetes > Boletales > Pisolithaceae > Pisolithus > Pisolithus albus. The sequence goes on from JANFAB010000134.1 coordinate 13,554, forward strand.
GATGCTGTGAGGTGGAACTAAGAGGTGCGATGAGGGGTTGAAGTCCAACGACCTAGGCGAATGGATGAAAGGGGGAAGTTTATATGTGTCTATGGGTGTGAAGGGTGCCGGGAAATAGATATATGAAGGAACTGATGCAGTAGGGATGTGGGGAAAAGAACATGTCTCGAACGAGAGTGCGCGTCGATGTCAGTATCATCGGTCGAATTCCAGATCTATAACGAAATCAGGGGCATTACTTCTCCCCTCTTGCAACAGCCTCGATTTCCTTGAACCCCGGCAACGCCACTTTCTCCTTGTCTACAGGAACCCCTCTCACACTCCTATCCCTCTTCCTCATAACGACACCTTCACCTTCCATATCCTCGTCTTCTTCTTCGCCCCCATCCTCATTGCCGCTACGCTCGCCATCACCCACTGACATTGATTTCGGAGATGTCGTTCTCAGCCGTAATGGCGGAAGTGTAATTGGTGGAGATGGAGCCCTTGATGGCGGAACAGAGACAGAATTGAGTGTTGCAAACCCGTGACCGTGGTCATAAGGAAGCGGTGCGAACGAGGGAGTTTGGGTAGCAATAATCCCGCCTGGGGATGAGCCGGAGCGTACAGGGCCGGTATGTGGGTGAGGATAAGGAGCTGGCCAAGATGGGTTTCGCTGCGGCACGCTGATGCCATTATGATTACCTCTTCCACCACCACCGGAATTCGACCCGGAGTTGGAATGGATGGGAGTCATTCCAAACGCCGAACGAACCGAATGTGCCAGATAATGGTGATGATGGTACATACCATGTGCCTGCGAGGGCACCTGGGTTTGTGCTTGCCGTGCATATTGCCCGTTACTATGCCCAGAGCCATGACGCGGCGAGTGATGCGGAGACCCAGGTCTTGAAACAGACGGACTCTTTGTCAACACGCCAATCTCAAAAGTCGGCCTGCCGGTAACCCCTGTCGACCCCGCACTGGCAACCACCGTAGAATATACCGAGCTTCCCGGACTGCTCCCACCGCTACAACTACTTGGGCCGCTCGACAACTGCGGCGTCGGCATCGTTCCAGTACCTATGTTGGCCGTCTTCCTATCCGCATCGTTTTTGATTGCGTGGGAAGCAGCGAGGGATAGCTGTCCCGGATACGTGTGCACGTGTGGAATCGTTGACATGCTGTAAGGCATATCACCAAAACTCCTGTTCCGGGATCCAGGGCCGAACATTCCACCTCCACCTGTAGCACCCACGCCTGCGCCTGCAACTACACGAGTACTGGGCGGGCTTCCAACGATACTAGATCCTCGGCGGCGTTGCTTCGTGGCAGGCGACCCGTGTAGATGGCCATGCAGAGAGCCGTCCACAGGGCTCACAGACCCATCACCACCACCATTTCCATATCCATTCGCGGAATATGTGGGGGGAAGTAGGATGGGCGACGGGGCACGGGAGGGATTAGCGGAATGTAGATTAAGCGTGCGGAACGGACCAAGAAACGGGCTCGTTGAAGGGGTGAAAGTGAATTCGGGTTTCGAGGCAGAACGTGATCGCGGGGAAAGCTCATTGGCTGGGCCCACCGGCCCAGTGGTGGCGCTGGGGTTGGCAACGAGATGTGGGCGCGGATAGGAAGTGGGATGAACAGGGTGGGTGGGGTGATGGCGGGAGGGAGGGACGGAGTCGGAGTCGGAGCTGAGTGGAGAAGGCGAGTCTTCATGCATAGAAAGATGCTGGGTACTGTGCTGAATCTGATCCGGAGTGGTACTTGACGACGGGATGGTTGTCGATGGCGGCATGTCTGTGGGTGTTGCGGTCAGAGGTTGTCCTGTCGAGGCATTTCGCGACACCGGGGTCATCTGCCACGCAGGACCACTCATCCTACGCTGAATGCGCTCTGCTTTATCTGCTATCCTACTGGATTCATCGTCATCTTGCCACGTCCTCCTCGAATGGCAAGTGGTCCCTAACAAGATGCCGTCGACAGGTTTGAGGGACGCGGCGGTGTGATAAGGGGTCGATACGGGACTCGTGGTCGCACTTTTGCTAGTCCGACTGCGAATATAGATTACATCACTCTTTCGGGCTTCGTATTCGGCACGACGGAGTGCTTCTGCATGGCGAGCTTCGTATTCGGCACGCCTGAGCGCTTCCTCACGTTCTAGGGCGTAGAGCTCGTCCATGGCAACGCTCGAGAGGGTTGAGAAGGGGGATGGATTGGGATGTGGGAGATGGGAGTGGGAACGACGATGATGTACTGCATCGTATGACCCGATGGAGGTGGGTCGCGCATAGGCTTCGGCCTAACGGTAAGGATAAGCGGAAGAGTGATTACATAAGCAAGTGACCCCATACGATGGGAGGACGTACCTCGTCGTCGCTATTTGCTCTACTTTTCGCCTTCTTCTTGACTCGGACGGTGGTATCGTCGATACGATGTTCAGATCCTGCGAAGGAATGGAGGTTGATAGCAGATTCGAGGTCGTCTGTGGATGTGGTCGTGGGCTGTTCTGATTTGAGTTTTCTACTCTTGGTACTGGATCCTGTTGCATTGGCGTCGTTATTGTGAATGCGAGAGTGGCGAGTGAGTTCGTCCGAACGGGAGAATCGTTTTTCGCAGCCGGGATGGGTGCATACGAACGGTTTCTCTCCCGTGTGCGTGCGGATGTGCCGCGTCTGTGAGTAAGAAGGTGTGGTGGGTGAATGGAGTGAGGGAGGATGATGGATGGCACGCACCTGATGTTCTAGTCTGCTGAAAGCACGGCCACAGAGTGGATAAGGACACTTGTAAGGACGGGGAGCGGTCTTGTCCTGTAGAAGGACGGGATGGGGATTATCCATGAGGGCGTAATGCGAAGGACGAAGGTGAGAGCTAGGAAGATTATAAGGTTGAGGAACAGGGAAGCGGTGAGAGTGACGGTCGAGGTACGTCTAAGAGGGGCGTTCTAGAGTGCAAAGTTATCAAATAAGAACGACTGGCAGCGTGAGTCCGGGGGTGATACACTCGACGACGCGTGAGTGACTGATCTCTATTCTCTTTTTTTTTTTCTTTTTTTTAATTTTTAGCGACGGCGAGGTGCAATGCAGCAGACAGGAGGCAGACGTGTGCGCAGCTGCTGCTGTGGGTGGGTCACGGCAACGTGGGGACGTGGGGAAAGACACAACACACACAAAAGAGGGAAGTCAACAGCGCAGGCTGTGCGACAAGTCAAGACAAGACAAGACTTCGCTATCGTTCGTCCCTCGTTCGCTGGCCGATCGCGTACCGGGCCGGTCACAATTGGGGGGGGAGAGAAAGACAGTCAGTCCCATTACATAATACACTCCCTCCATACCCCGCATCTCCAGCCCTGCGTGCACTCTCCTCAAACGATGGTCACACGTTCCGGCCCACACTTCGGAACCTGTCGGGTCTCCTGAGCTCCGTCCATATATCGCCCTCTGATCTCTTGACACCTTGTTCGTGCCATCACGGAATATCTCGGAATGATGCTATATCACCCACAGTTTAGTAGTACTCGAGCGATCATTGTCATCAGCCTACAGCACAGTTCTAGCCCCGTGCCCATCCCCGCGGAGGCCATCAGCCGGTGTCCCTATCGTCGTCTCTTCCCCTTCCACGTCACCGGCAGCTGTCCACAACGATGCTCATGTCGTGCCCCCAGCATTCGTACCCCTCAGGCGAGTACGTGATGGAGCACACGAACCTACATAGTCCATCTTCCCGGTATAAAGTACGATATCGTCCTATCTCTCATTTCATATTCATCGAAGCCGGCCATACATGATCGAGGGTCATTTCATGTATACATACATGGCCATTCTTGAAGTTCACACAAATCGAACCCAGCAAGACGACACACTCGGGACTTATATCCACAGACACGAGTACTTTGCGCGTCTTCGTGCCTTCCTGAGAAGGCATGCCCCTCATTGTACCTGTTATCGATCCACTCGCCTTCTCTCCGAGGCGTATCTTCAGGAATTCACTTGCTACCTGCGAGATACGCAGAACGTGTTTTGTGCGACAAGTTATAGAAGCAACCAGACCATATACGTGAACAATAGATTAAAAAATCGTCCTTTCATCTTCGTCTCGTCCTTGTCGTCTGGAACTTCGACGTTTCCCTCCGCAATCGTCTGGATACCCAGAACACGTTAGTACCCGTTGACTATCGAATCAACACACATAGAAAACTCACCGACTGGCCCTTTCTCTCTCGATCTCCCTCTTCTCCACTTCTTCCGCTGTCAATTCCTCAAACCGCGTTCTGAACTCCTCAGCTTCAGACCACTCCCTCCACACACTCTGTAATGTCTTGGGGCCCCTATTCTCTCTCGGCGTTCGACCCCACGCAAGTCCTAATCCGGTCTTGTCCTTGAGCACGCCACCGCCACCAGCACCGGCCCTCCGTTCCGCGTCCTCACCTCCGCCACCACCTGCCAATGCACCTGGCCCCGCAACAGACTCCCGGTGATCACCCCCAATAACTCCCCATTCTATGGCATCCCTCTTATGCTTGATGAGTTCCTCGTGGACGGCGTGTGCAATCAGCGGAATCGCTTCTCCAGCCAACCCGAGTTCCGCACAAAGTTGCTTTGAGAAGTCTTCTGGTGTCAGCGGCGATAAGAGATCCCATTCGATATGGTCCATGAGGTGGTGGGTTGCAATCTGCACATCGATCTGTAGGTTGAGTGAGCGTCGACGACGATGGTGGCCTATGAATAATTGAGTGAATCAGAGGCTCACGCTTAGAATGACACGGCACTCTGGAATTTCTCCGCCATCTTCCCAGTTTTGATCATTCCCCTCTCCCCCCTCTGCTTCAGCTGAATCCCATACATCGCCACCTACATACCCATACCGACACCCAAACTGAAATCCAACATCACACCCATAGCACCCTTCCACCCCCAAGTCCAGCGATGCGACCCCCTCGTGTTCCTCTAGCTGCGCCCTGATCTGATTCGCCACCGTCTCCGCCCAAGGCACGGCCGGTAGTTCTAAATCTGCACAGAATACCCTCGCGAACATTTCTGGCTTCACCAGCGTTTCGTACAGGTTCCACACAAAGCAGTCGCGAATGCGGTGCGTGTCAGTGTCAAATTCGACCCGGATGGGGACAAGGGACGTGCGGGCTTGCGCGTGTGTGAAGAGGGTGTCGAGGGAACTACGAAGTAGACAAAGGATAGCTTGAAGTGAGATACGAAGAAAAGGCGACTTACGGATACTCGTATGCTGTTAGTCCTACGGGCCTGGCCTTGATAAACTTGGAAGGCGGGATCATCCCCAAATAACTCTGACTCAATTCCACCTTTTCCGCTGTCATCATCCCAGCTGCTGCTGTCGTCGTGGTCGTCGTTATCCCCGGCGTCGAAGACAGACCTCTCCCACCCTGCGTTGTTGTCGACGCCCCATTCCCCGAATAAAATACCCCCATCCCATTGCTCATTCCCGCTCCCATCCGTACCGCAGCTCTCGACTGCCTCACAGCCGTCCTTGTCCCACCTGACGCCACGAAAGTCCGAATCATCCGAATCCAACGCTCCAGCATCTGGAAACTCATCCCCAGACCCTGGTTCGGCATAGTTCACCATTCCAGTGGTGCGTCGCGTTGACGGGCGAGCCGTGAGTGCGGTGGTTCCGGCAGTACCGGACGTGGACGTAGAAGTGCCGGAAAGGATGGGCTGCATGAGGAGGGTTGTGCCCGTGCGTAAACGGGATGCGTAGGTCGAATGAGAGGCCTGGGGAATGACGGGGAGAGGATGTTTGGGGGGATTCGAGGGTCCAGTCGGTGGTGCCGGTGCTGGTACTGGGAGAGGTAGAGCGGCAGGAGCAGTGAGGCCGGGCACAGTGGATCCCGATACCCCTCCTACGCCCATGCCCATGACCGAGCCTGGCATATGTGCAGGGTGGTGAGCGTAGAGCGTTGGAGGAGGGGCGAAGGCGGGCGCTGCGGGCACCGAGGCGGGTGCGACGGGTACATTTTTGGTGCGGCCTCTGCCGCGCGTGGACCCTCGTGGCGTTGTTGACGTAGACCACGTATGTATGTTCTTGAGATAGGCTGGGTGTCGTCGTCAGCGTTCGCTCGGGGTACGGATCCGGGTCACCACCCGTGCACGCTGGAAAACAAACAAAGGAGAAGAAAAGACACGCTCACCTTTGGCAGCCGGGGTACTTTGAGTCTGACTCGAGCTCGCATGTGCGGGCTGATAGTGTTGATACTGCGTATTGGCTGCATTCGACAGTTGGGTGATGGTTTGGCGGAGTTGAGCGTCGGTCAGGCTCGTCATGTTGGTGGTGGGGTAGGTCGTCGTCGTCGTCGTGGGTTGTTGCTTTGGCGTGTCCGTCATGATTTCTTGGGTGGCCTCGTCGAGTGTGATAGGATCGGATGGACTGCAGTTGAGTGACGAAAACACAAAAGTTTATATTACGTAACGTCAGTTCTTTGCCAACTTCGACCGCCATGATGTTCTCGGCGACGAGGTTGACGTTGAGACGGGGCAACATCACACGAATACCCCCTGTGAGACAGAGGCAGTCGAGCACGTATGCTTCCAGTCCAAACCACGATCTCCTCCAATTACTGGCGCGCTGTAAGTTGGTTCATGTCCTGGCTACTACGACTCAATTCATCCGAATAACTATTCTTACTTTCTTTGTCCCTCTCGCGCGCAGACAAGGCAGAGGCAGAAGGAAGCGATGCAAGTAACCCGTACAAAGCGCGCGCGTACGAGCGTGCTATCAAGGTCATCGCCGGGATGGACGAACCCGTTCGATCAGGTCGACAAGTCAAAAGGGTGTGTTCGCGCTTACTTGTTCTTTTCTTTCTCTTCGTGCGTGTGAGCGTGACATTCGCGTTCGTTATGACGGACCATATGTGTCGCCTGACGCATGGACGTGTGGACTTGGGTGAAACATTGCTGATGATTATGTACCCTGTGGGTAGCTAGGCGGAGTAGGCGATCGCATTGCAAAGCGTATCGATGCTTTCATCGCGAACATACCATATGTACGTCTGTCATTTTCGACTTTTGTTCATCTCATGCTGTAAGTGTTGGGTTTCAGGACGCCACGGCCTACACGAAGACCACACAAAATGCAGAACGTTCACGCCCACCCACGGACAGTGTGGGGAGCCAATACATTATAAACTCTCTTCAACTCATCCCTGGCATTGGGTACGTTTTAACCAAACTTGCCTCCCCGTTTCGAAGTACCGCTAATCATTGGGACTGGACTCGTCACGCAGGAAAAAGCGTGCTGAGGCGCTTTTCCAAAAAGGATGTACATCCCTCTCTGACTTGGATAAACCGGAATATTTCGACTTGTTAACCCCAGCGCAACAAGCGTGTGCACGGTTCGCGAGCTGCCTGAATCCTGTGACACTTGAGGAGGCGGAGTCTGTACACGTGCGTGTGTGATGTATATAGTCTCGTGACCGGGCTACGTCAGCTTTTTCGGCGAGCAGAAATTCGTGTCCGAGAACATCTCAAGCAAATATGAGGTTATTTTGGTTGGCGACCAGTAAGTTATACGTTCTTATCGATGTGATGTTCCGACCATAATGTCACCTCAATGATACCAGCCGTCGCAGCCAACCCTCCTCAAATGAAGTCATTCTCCTCATCGTACATCCCTTTGAAACAGAGTTGATTCCACCCAACGATCCGTACGACGCTGACCAAAAGCCTGCAAAGCTCCGACCGGCTCAATTCTATGCTCTGGGTGACATTTTTGTTCATTTTTCCAGAAGCTCTCACAACACAGCACTCTCCTTGGACGTCGTTTCGCCGCTTGAAAGTAGGGGACTGGTGGTTACAAGTATTGCAGGGGGTCCACGGAGGTGGAGAGGTATCGTGCGGGTTCCGGCGCGCGTGGGAAGTGGAGAGTGGGAGGGACGCGGAGAGCGTTTGAGTCAGATTAACAATCAGGAAGGACTCTACAGAAGATTGGGAATTTTGTAAGTGGTCGTTCCAATCCCATTTTCTTTGCCCTCTAACTTCGACCTTGTGAGCACAGTTTCGTGCCGAAACGATGCCAGGGTGCCGCACGTATTGTCTTGACAGGGGACGTCAAATTTGTGGAGGATATCTATTCCCGAGCGCACCGGCTCGGCTTACGATTTGACGAGTATGGTTTGTGGAAATGGATCGAGGACGAGGGAAAGTGGGAGTTTCTATGTGGAGAGAATGAGGAATCGATCTTCCGCGAGCTCGGGATGGACTATGTCCATCCCGCGAGACGAAACTTTACATATCTGTTGGGCGAGCGGCCGAAGGGTCAACCGAAGAAAATCGGCGTAGATGATCAGAGTACAATATCTCCACGTGGTGGTCGATACGGGAAGGAGCTTGTCGAGCCCGCGATTCCTGGGAGTAGGAAGAGGGGTCGACCAAGGAAGATGCCACCGCAGGAATGAATCCCAGTGACTTCTACATCCCCTTGTGATCAAATCATTACCCCGTAATACATATTCTCCTAGTTGAATTCTCTCCCGTATCCCATGGAAGCATACATGTTAGTACCAAATACTTCTCGTGCGATGGACAGGAACCATATCTGCCGTAGCCATCTCCTCTATCTGTTCTTCACCCCGCTCTATTTTTTTAGCTAAATCCCATAAATAAAAATCAATGAGTACGCTGCTGACTTCTTCATTGTGTTGCCCAGGGTTAATAGCGTTGCCACGTCCAGCTTCGCCGGATTCCTGAAGCGACTTCCCCACGCAAACGTGTGATTTCATTCCTTAATCTTTCAACAGCGACGATACTTGCTGCTCGCAGACTAATCTCTTCTCTACATCCCGCTGTGAGGTACGTCCCCGCTTGTAACTTGTGTACAAGAGAATCTGGGTACTCCAAGATCCGCAAGTGATGCAAGATCTGGGGGACGCGATAGTCCTGCGAACATCGTGAGTGTACTGATGGCGGGGCCATTGGGGAATATGGGGTGGGAGGAAGCAGAGTTTTCTGGGTAAAATGCTGCCCATGTTTCCGCCACCAAGATTTGGGCACGTTTCCAGAAGAGGACTGTTCCCCGGAGATGAGTCGCGTTAGGGGTGCGTGCCAACAACCAGTTAATCGGTCAATCGATCGTCCAACCGGCACGCCAACCGTTTGAACGTTGACCAGCCAGCCAATAACCAACCAACGACGGACCCGGTAAGGATAGAACCCACAACGGAAATGAAGTCAGAGGTGAAGTGTGAAATGGGAAGTGGAAGATGAGTGATGGAGAGCGGACAGGAGGAATGAAGAGCGTACCTTTCCGACCATTGAACCACTGTTCGTCCCTGAAAGAGGGGAACGTGTTTGTGACCATCTGGGCGAGATCAAGGGCTGTTCCTTGACCAGAGTTTTGGTTATGAAAGGATTCGAGGAGGCCAAGGTATGATCCGTTGAAATCCTACGCGATTGATGGCAAACGGCGAGAGGAAGTCATATCAGCAAAAGTGACACCTACGGTTGAAGGGGCTAGTGCCGACTCACGTTGCACAATATGGATCCTACCTCACGCATGATTGCAATACGTTCTTGGAGGAGTGGGATTGGTTCACTGCATTGTGCAGCTGCTCGAAAAACGTAGGCTATGAGTGAATCCGGGCAGAGGCTCTCAGAGGAGTAAAAAGCAGGTTCTGTTATGGGAATGCTTTCCTCCAGCGCTAACATGCTACTATAAGGATACCAGGCCGGAGTGGGAGTAGGCTTGGTCAGAACGTACCTCTATTCACAGCAGCGACCAGACTCCAATAGCCGGTATGCACTACTCTTTCCTCCACACCGTATCCTTTCCTCCATTCGACACCGTACCGCTCGGGAGTACTGTCCTTTTCGGACCAGAAACTAAAGTTAAGCGCCGAAATGATGAAAATCCAGTTTAGGCATTGCCTCGTAAGGGGATCCGAATGGGAGTAGGGTTCTGGCGGGCAGATGTGCAGTGGTTGAGTTCGCCACGTGCGCGGAGAGTATCGCTCTGCGGCAATCTTCTGGGATATCTGGTGTTCGGTCAGCGTGCAGGCGTCTACACGCCGCTTCTTCCGAATGCATGATGACGGAACATGACGTACGTAGTACTGCAGCATGTTTTATGCCCTTCGTGTTGACGCGAACGACGCTGGTTTCCTATCGAGGTATGGGAAAACGAAAGGATGCAAAAAAGAAACGGCCTGGATCACGTACCACCATCGCAAACTCAGCACTGGAAATGACGGGACTCGTCCACAATGGCGGAGCAGGTTCGAGAAGTGTTGTCGTGCTCCTCGTTTTTTCATCGGAACAGTATTCACTCAGTAGAGAGAGAGTAGATGCTCTGGAGAACGTCGCGGAAAAGACGGCAATCGCATCTTGAAAACCTCCCCGCAGAATTCTGTCGACCGTCTTAACCACTTGGTACATGTCCTTGCGTGGCTGTCGTCGTCCAGGACGCCTCGCTAGTTTTGTTTTTGCTTGAATTTAACTGTGGCTAGCGACGTAACACCTCGGGACGGAGGAATTAGTAACTTGAACGAACACCGGAGGGGTTGGCATCCATGAAATTTTTCGAATCGGAACCGGTTGCGGTCTGCTGGGGCCACTAGTGACTAGTAACTCATCGATATCCAATACCAGTGGACTCATTTGGTGGGTTCGGTGCTGTTTGATGATTAACAGTAACTATGCACGACGCATAGCTCAATTTGACTTTTAGCTTTCTCGGGCGCTAAAGGATTCAGAGACGAACTGTCCAACAGTCTTTCAGGGTCGACAATGACACAATCTTGATGCCCCACCGGGAGAGGTGTATGTACATAGGTTACTAGAACGAAGGATGTAGAACTACTCCGACTCGAAGGGCCTCTTGGCACGTCTAGTCCGACACGGAACCTCCGGCCCTCGGAATCGTTTCTTCTCCGCGAAGAACTCTTTCGCCTTGCTCCTTGATATTTGGGTCAGCAAGTGCCTGAATGGCATCGTGTCAACGTTTCATCAAGGTGAAGCACCAAGTCATCCGCATACCGTTCCTCGGATGACCTTTATAGTACGTCATCTACACAGTCAGCGTTTACTCCGAGATGACTTACAGAAAGAGCACATACCCTCGCATAACCTGGATTCACGCCATTGAGAACATCAGAAGAGGTGCTTCCGGAACAGCGTCCAGCACCTACCATACACTTTTTCTTTAAATGGAGGATCCCTCTGGGGAGGTAACTCGACCACACGGATGTTTGGATCATCCCGATCAACTTCCTCTGGTTTTCGAATCTGGTCCACAGGAACCTCGTTGCCAGAAGCAGGAGCTGTAGCAGCTTCGTTTATAGAGGGCATGTGTTGGAGTGGTGATCGAACGAACATATCCTGGTTAATACACGCTGTTCCTAGGATGAGGGTCTGCTCACCTTGTTGTGGCGCACTGGTCACTGTAGTCGGCCCTGCAACATGAGAGGGGGGTTGGGGAACTTGTTTCTCCCCGGTCAGCTCAGGACCGGGTGCTACGTTCTGGAGACTCATGAATGTCGGTCAAAGTCTTCGACGGCAACGTATATATATCGGTGTGTTTCGGTTCGAAGCCACTCAGATCGATGGACTAACGGCGTGATATATGTATGTTGCATCCCATCACGTGGGGTGATGTCATGCGCGTGGAATGGAACCCAGGACGTTGGTGGCTTCGGTGGGGTAAAGGACCTATTTGGTGGAGTGTCGTAAGTCGGGGAGACTCCAAGACCTCCGCAACCCGCAGTAAGTTGCAATCTACATATTTACAGTGATTCAACCTTTAAGCTCCCTAAAATACGTGACAATTACCATGGATTCCTACGCTTCCGAATACGCTGTATCCTCCATATGCAGTGTCACGTATGTACGGGGTCGCTGGGCGTGTCATTGGTGGGGTAGTCCGGGTGGGAGGTCGGGTGAACCCGACGCTCCTTCTAGACTGGGCCCATAAAGCGTTGGACCAGGACCATCTTCAGTCCACGGGTCCGTGGTGAACTGGATGGGAACAACCATCCTCGTTTCCTTGAAAGGCGACATAGTGAGGTCAGTCGGGTTTACTGTGAGCACCAGGAAATCCTAGGAAAAGCTCCGACGTTCGTTAAACTGTTAGAGGGCACAGGAAAAATGTTGTATCTCACTCGCACTGAGAATCCCCCTGCTCTGAACCCACCAACAGTTATATGGTCAGCTATGAAGACTTCTCCCGAGTACGCCAACCAGTCTGAACCTTCCCCCTGAGCCGTGACCGATAAGTTTCATAATACGGCACATATGGTGTTCACATACGATATGCTTGAAGGCAGCCTCCCCTATGCAATCCACTGTCCACATGTCTGATTTCGTGCCAAACATCAAGGTGTTACTGACAACATTTGTTAGAACGTCAGCCTCTTGTCGATCGACACGATCCGAGACCAGAATTCACCAGATGTCTACCGACGTTTGCCGCATCAGACGTATCCGTGTAGTTTGCATCTTCCGCACGGAAGGGCGGGTGAATGGTGCTAACGGTCTAAACAAAGCAAGTGTAGCAGACGATGCATGGAAGCTAAGGTAAAACGGGATGGGTTGTTGAACGCAAAATATTCGTGGGGTAGGGAGATGCAGCTGTAATCGGATGGAAGTCGAATTACGCAAGTAAGAACCTTAGGTAAAGACGCACCTTTGCGATTATGCCTTGATCGCAACGATTAGCCAGTATTGTAGAAGTAACCGCCTTCCAAAGAATCGTTTCGGTTAGTCCGTGATGCGGGTGAGTCACGAGTGGAGGAGGTATTGCGGCCGGGGGTCGGGAGCGCGGACGATACAATACAGGTGTGGCTATGGCCCTGTTGTTTGGCATTGTGCTCAGCAGAACTTGAACGAGTGCACGAGCACGCACCAGTCGTCTTTCCTTAGAAAAGCAGATTTGACTATGCTGGGCACGTCGTCAGGCTTTACCACCTGGGCCGTCAGTGCATAGTGGATGTAAGCGCGAAAACCAGGGAGACCCGACAGGTGTGCTTCATAGCTTGGAGGAAGGGGCTACGAGAGCAATGGAGAGTGACCGGTTGACCAATGAAAGGAATGGAATGTTGCAATACCCACAAAAGTATTCTCGCCATCCGAGAAAGTCGTGGGGAGGGATAAACTAAAACGCAAGGAATTTGGGCAAGGCAAGTCGCGCAGCCGATCCTTCACCCAAAGTATGTTTTTGCCCGAGCATAACTTGTATGTCGTCGTCCCACCACCGGCCACCTGCTCGAGCTTCAGTATACCCTTGAACTGAACGGTAGAAGTTAGTGTGAATCATATCTGATAGTCCGCGCCGTGCGCCGAACCAACATTACCTCAACTTCTACGCTGGTAACACCTTCAGTCCTATGAACATCTACACGACCTTGGATGGAGGCACCGAAGTCGTAAACAGGAAGAGAGGCTTGGCCATGTTGCCCAGACAATCTCAAGACTGCACAACCATTCTTTGACTGCTTGGTAAACTCGTCAGGCAGTCTGTGCCGAGCAGTCATTGCTAAGCGATGTTTCTCTGCTAATTGAGGCGAAGACGTAGCTGGGACGAAGGGGTTGTTTGGGTGGGTAGGAAGACCCGAGGCCGGGCGTCTTAACGCGTGGACAGATAGACCGGTCGGAAGATATATGACCACATAGCAAGGACACCATATGGTGAAACGCCATGCGGCCAATGGCATTGACCATATGGTGTCCTTGCTATACTTGAAGGAGCATTCCCACTCCGCCCACTCTTACTCGTCGGACAACATTCGATCGGTTCGCCGCACCACGCGGTAACTAAACGATCCCTCTGTTTTTCATGTCACTTGACCGATTATCATGAGGGATTTGAGAAACGTTCGCGAAGCGGCCAAAGTGGTTGACGTGCCGCACGTCAAGAATGGGCAGCCCCGACCTGTACGCTACAGATAGTAATAATATCACTGCAGTCTAACTTTTAACTTTGTGAGTAATGCTTGCACTTGCAGTAGGAGGAAAGCAGTTCGGTCATGTGCAGTAATGCCGACTGTGGATCAGTCACTCCTGAGACTTTGTAAGATCCAGGCTTGAAGTGCGCGTCTGAAAGAAAAGGGTGCACCATACCACCGAACCCATGTCGGGCCCTCGGCCCATTATTTGTCCGGGAGCCGAGTGGACCTACTAATGTACCATGTGATGAGGCTTGTAATGTATGTAAGCTCCTCATTGACATCTGTTTCATGGTGTCGGAAGACGCAACGAGAATAGATAGCACAGGATAGTGACATGCAAATACAAAACCTGAGAGGGTGTACAATACAGTTTATGGTCCACTCTTCCCCCGTACTCTGGCGATTGAACTTCGTATGCCCTTGATGACACCAAGAAACCCTGATTCGATGTACACCGAGTCCGTAAGCACGTTCCCGTCCGCATCCCGGTATATACCGTCCTTTCCTAGCTCATGCAGGTGTGTATTTTGATTTCTCCGAATGGCATCAAGCCATTCCTCGCAGACTCCGGGATTGTCGATCATCACGTTTACCTCCTGGCTATGATACCACGATTGCGTGTCTGGTGCGAGAAGGGGAAAGATTATTTGAGCTTCGAAGTGCACACACGTGACCCACCATGGTTCCCGTTGCCGACGATGCCCACCTCATCGTCGATGATCATCAATTTTATCTGCAACACAATTAACGATCTGATCACTACTTACAATCGATCCAATGGCTTACGTGGCAATTTCGTTTCTTCGCAGAGGCATTGATAGGCTTGTTCTGGTCCTTCCCTGCGCCAAATGGCGTCAAGAGGGGAAGAAAATCAGTCACTATAGCAAGATTCGGAAGAGTAAGCAATTACCAGTGTACCAGAACATCCTTAACCTTTCCTTCTCCCGTTCGTCAAGTTCCCCGTACATTCTCTTAGCAACCTGTTCATTCGTGCCACCTTGACCGGGCAATGCCTCTCCTCCGTCGTTAAATCCGACGTCGATATAGAGCGTACATTCAACTCCTCGCCGAACGGCTTTCAATACCCCTTCAACGACTGGTCGAGCATTGAGAGTCGGGCTTTGAATAAAGACCTTCTTTTTGGCATACTTCAAACCAGCCAACCAGGCGATGTCTTGCGCATTGCGCAGTGCCCTACGTGGATTCGTTGGTGACCCCCTCGGACCACGGTTCACAAGTACCATTGGGCATTCGTCATGTGCAACGTGAAGTACGTGTGGTGCATATTCAGACGACGTCTGCCGCACGGTGGCACGTGTGTTCGGCTGGTCGCCTGCATCTACGTCGCATCTCAATATGGCGTGTAGTGAGTCGTTGAAAGGGATGCCTACTTAGGTGCTCCGTGACAGTCTGATATCTGCCGGAGATGAAAACCTTGTCAGCTTCGGGTGGCGTATCATCGATGGGCTGGTCTTGATGTGCAAAGCTGTGGTAAAGCTCAGCGCCCTTGGTACCATCAAGGTTGTGAAGCGTCGAGTATTCGTTGTCCATCCCGAATTTATATCCACTCTCGGGCGGCTGGTATGGCTCGTTCAACAATGGTAGTGGGGGATGCATTGGCTTCGACCAACAGAGGAGGGCCGTGTCGTACAAGCTATCCACAATCGGACCTTCGAGATGCACCATCATCTCCATGTTTGGGCGGTCTTGGATGTTGTTCGATGCTACCAGCGCAATCTTACGGTCTACGATCATAAACTTAGCATGAAACGTTCCAAGCAGCGGGCTGTGGACACCATCAAAACAAAATACCTTGCATCACTCAACTCAGATCCGCTTACCGGTGATAATTCACAAGCTCAAAGTCTATCCACGGTATTTCACTCCGTTTCGGTAACATGACCACTTCCTTTAACCATTCCTCTTCCTCGACATAAACCCGGTTGTGAGTGAACATCTTCAAGTGTGCCCGGTCGTACATGGCTTTCACTACCACTCTTTCCCCCCTCTGTTCCGCACGTCTTGAAAGTTCCTTCAGGGCCTGGCATATTTTTTGTGAAGACTTGGAGGCCTGCCAGAAGTTGGTGGCGAGGAAAATCTCGCGTCGTGCTGCGACAATACAGTCATAATGATGTTGTATGATGTCGGGTATCCTAGAAAAGAAGGTAAGTCCCTGAAATAAATCGAGATGTGCGATGCCAATGGTAAACTGGGCTCCTGCAAGAGACATACACGGATATAATAGACATTGTAACAACGCCCCTAGAACCAAGCAACGGGGGTGATATGACACCCGACCACGGCTCCCTATCGATGCCTGCAAGTATGTCGACATACATCTGCAAGGTATTGTAGGGGTGCGAATGAACAAGGTGACGACCACGCACCCTAAGGAATAAGTCACTTGGTCGTCTGCCAAAGTCTCCGCATTCTGCAGCTCTATCAAGGTCAACCTGTGTTGGTTCGATTGAGAGTGATAATGGGTCTATTGATACACCGCCGGTGATACGCAGCTCGTCGTGCTTCTCGCTTGTTGGATGCCCCTCTTCCGTCGCTACGTCTCGACGCGCGCCGTGGAGTATACTCCTGTTCTTGAGCCGGCGACATCGGTGATCACGGTACAATTTCTTCATAACCCGACCAGGGGAGGAGCCCGGAGAAGAAGCGTACGCAGTCGTGACTGTCTCCTTAGAATGTATGATGGCATAGGACTCTGTCTGAAACCAGACCAGTCCCAGCCTGTTTCTGCGTCGTGCTGGACATAATCGCGGACCCTTCCGTGACCGACGAGGAAGACATTGAGTAGTAACGATAATCAGCTAGGAGTCAAAGCCGCAGAAGTGCGAGGCGTACACCGCATGCTGCGGGTGGGCGACGCCTGGACCAAGTAATCATTCCCCCAAGCCAGACGCTGAGGACACTCCAACGCCACTATGACTGGCCGCAATAGCCAACTGTGGCGGTGCTAGTAGCCATGCCCCAGCGTACCTATCCTGATGCTGATAGTTCCGTTTCGTACGTCTCTGTAACAGCTGTGCAAGGGCGATGCGCACGAGCAACTGTTTTGATGACGCGGTATTACGGCTTGTAGTATCACTACATGGAGGACATGAGACGAGAATCATCATGGTACTGTGTCATGACGAAGCTATGGATATACAACGCAAGTCGTACTAGAACGAGAGAAGTATGGTAATTAGCTTATCCTCTTAAATTAGTGCCTGCGATAGGAAAAGTGGGCGGCGGTTAGGATCTATCGATCCAGGGGTGTGTGACGAGCCGTATAGGAATAGCGTAGTGGACGTCCGCTTCCATCATCTTCATCGGTCTTAGGGGATTGACTAGTGACAAGACAATGTAATCCTGTGCAAAAACCTTGTTTTAACAGACCCTTGGGTTGCAAGAAGAAAACTAACCTTGACCTCCAGGACAGATGTGTTGAACGCGCTACATGAGAGAGGCATGTCGCACCGCAGTTCACCGTCCCAACTCACACACACGGGATCGTGCGGAGGCATCTTTTCCAGTATCGCTTCATCGCCAACAATCAAAGACCCCCTCCCGAGAATCTCTTCCTGCACAGCTTTGGAGTGTTTGCCGCGCATCGTCGTTTGGCGAACTAAGAAAACGTGTATGGGTCCACCGAACATTTCCCCCTCATCATCCTTCTCTGGAGTTGTTTCCCGTCGTAGGCAAGATATAGGGCCGCAAAATGCCAGGTGGAATGGTATACTCTCTGACATCGAGAACACTCTTACAGACGGGAGGAAGAACTGCGTAAAACGTCAGCCCCACATAATATTCCACGCGCGATGACCTACATAGCACTCCGCCGTGAAAAGAGAGCCACCGTTGTGTAGAAAACAGCTATTTATCGACCATATTTCCTCTTGCCATTCGTCCGGGCATTGTTTCAAGGACGAAAAGTAGATGGGTGCAGGCCGTGGTGGCCGTACTCTTGGCTTGTATTGAAGATGAATGTTCATCGACAAGTCTCTGTAGGCTGTGAGCTATCCATCATTATGAAGTGTTCAAGTGGTGCCAACCTGCCAGTCCTGAGGCAAAATAATGAACATCTTTTCTTCCGCAGGAGGATGCTCAGTGTGTACACAACGCCGGCACGCCATGGACGTGTAGTGGCGAATGAAGGAGGCAGGCGATTAAAGCGGTCATTTTCTTTGTCCCAGTAATTTGCAGGAAAGGATACTGAAAGCGGCAGCAAGCCAGGACAGACAATTTCTGGATCATCTGTCTCCCATAATATACGTTCCTGGGAAAGAAGTAACGTGGAAGACATCCGCGTCCCTTCCTTGATAAAGATATGGCCTTCGAGCTGTCTGATGCTCAGAATCGCACGGTACCTCGAGGCCAAGCACAAACCTTCACGGCTACAGAAACAATCTTTTCTCTGTCGGCGGCTTCGAACTCACCGCGAATAGTGCTGCAAAGGCCAAAAACTGGAGCACCTTCCTCCTCCCGGCATCCACGAAGTGTGAGAGACATGCCGTTCTCCTGATAACTGAACGACACGCTTCCATGGTCATACAGCGTCTGCGCGGGCGTTCGCTGGATACAGTGTTCGCCAGGCAAAGGTATCGAGGAATAATCCGGTGCTGGCATGGAGGGGGAATAATCTGGCAAGAGGGTTGGGTCCATAATAATCGCCATAGGGCTTGCTAGGCCGAAGGGATGGATGTGTAGCTATTATACGTGAGGAGAGAGCGCTGCGTTAACGAAACAGGTACACACCAAAACACATATATACCTGATGCTCAAGTCACACTACCGCACTCCAAGTTAGTAACCTAACAACGCCGTCAGAGGCCAAGGGGCGATGACCCAACAGGATCCACACAGGTTGGCCCAGCAAAGGGTGTAACCTACTGCCGCCCAAACGTCTGATCGGGATACGAGGTCAGATGATGGACCAACATCATCTCGACTTGAGCCGTGTAGGCTGAGCACTGAGGGCTATTCCTTCTTCTCATCATCCATCGATGCAATTTGCTTTCTGCACAGGAGATGAATTGATCAGAGTTGGGACCGGGGATAGCCGACGGATAAGTGCTGATGACATAATCCTCCCTTCCGCATTCTGGTGTCTCATGTCCCCCGCGAGGCCAGCCTGCCGCGACAGGAAGACTCGAGAAGATTGACATCATACTGAAGCTTTATTCCTTCCGACCCCCTCGATACTTCATGAAAGGGCCTTAACTATGGCCCACTTCTTAACTCTGATCTTCCTTGTTGCGCTTCTTTGCAGCGTCCAGGCTCACTCGCAACATCTGGCCATTATCAGCAAGTTCTCGGCCACATCGGCAGAAGGAAGTTGGCTATGGGGGTGGGTATGGGGCGTCGAAAGTTCTGTCTCAGTCGTGGATCGCTCTCCTCCTGTGACATTCCATTCTCGTCCGCATCATTTGGCCCCGAGTTGAAAGACCCTCTACTTGGATACGTTATTCCACTGTCTTCGTTTACGGTTTCATGTCCTACCAACGATACATCCATTAAGGCCGAACCGCCGAATTATGGATGCTCACCGCTCTGTCCATTCGGCGATCGCCATCCGGATCCGACAGAACCGTGGATCGCTCTGGTACAACGTGGCCAGTGCCCTTTCGTCGACAAGGTAGGTCGTTGATCATGTTTCGATACTCCAGTCAACCATCCGTTTAGGTCCGGCAGTCGCAGCGGCTCGGCGCTAGAGCCGCTGTTGTCGGTGGTGAGGACCCCGACGTCAGTGGCGTCTCAGACACCCTCGTCAGCATGTATAGTAAAGGTCCGTGTGGTGTCTTCCACCTCGTACCCGTCCGCTCAGTTTTTGCAGAAGACGCTTCTGACGTTACTATTCCTTCGACCTATATCAGATATGCAGACTATAAGGAATTAATTGTATTAATCAGATCCTCGACCACCTCTCATGCTGGCTTGAAGACTCTTTCACTTTTGATCGCCGCAGAGTACTCAGCATGGGAATGGTATTCGTTCGTACATTGTTCCTTCATGCGAGCAGTTCTGACGGTTATGCAGGCCAATTCTGACTTTCGTTATCATTCTGTTTCTTCCCTCTTGTCTCACTTTCGTCACCCTTCTTGTTCATCGTGTACGGATGGCCCGTGCTGCTCAGCGTGACCGAGCCCCTGAGCATCTGGTTAAGAGTCTCCCTTGGAGAGTTTGGAACGGAACGACTTGGGAAAAGCACGAGGGAACTGTACCTCACCTATCCACTATATTATCGAGTACGATGGATCTCGAATCTGGGACCTCGCAATCAGCTTCATCCCACGAGGTTCCCGAAGACACCCATATACCCTGGTACGAGACACAAATCGAATGCGCGATTTGTATCTCCGAGTTCACAAAAGGCGACCGTGTTCGCGAACTTCCCTGTCATCACATTTTTCACATTGACGAGATCGACAACTGGCTCATCAACCTCAAGAAATTTGTGAGCTGCTTCTGGGTATGCGCAGTCCCAACCTAATGTCGCTATTCCTTGCAGTGCCCTGTCTGCAAAGCTGATGTAACTCAACCCTGGAACACTTCCAAGCTACCGGGACCGCCTGTAGCGGCAATGGAGGGTGAGGAGGTTGTGGATCCAATTTCCCCGACAGAACATACACCCCTACTTTCTACGCGTGGCCAAATTGGGTCTTCATGACCACAGTGATTCCGGTATTGTACCTTTTGTATGATGTGTCAACACTCTTCTATTTCATTTCGCGGTTCATATGAGTTCGTTGTGATGGTATTAGGGTGGGCGTGCACCAACGATCGGACAGCTGGTTGTTTTGGACTCTTGTATCTTACACTGCTGTGCGTACTTGCGGTTATCGTGAGATTATTGAACGACATTCCGAACAGAAACCAGGGCGAAATTGCAGTCGCATGCATATTCCATTTCTGTCGTTAACAATAACATTGCCGACTGTGAGATGAATTCAAGGTACGAATGGAGGGCAACAGCTAAAAATACCACAGAAGCACCAGAATTGGTTTGGAAGCCGTCGTACTGCTGAATTCGTGCAATCTTATTGTTCAGTATGAGTGCAAACACTTCATCGCAGTAAGTCAGATACTTCAGCCACATGCACCCCCTCCACACGTGTATTCAAAGTTAATATTTTCAAAAGGTGGATCGAACGTTGTCAGCGACGCAAATACTGACGTAGATATAGCTACCAACCCCTTGGCACTAGACCGGTTTCGGATCTCCATTGTTTCCTTGCCCGTCGATTTACTTCACGGTTCATAAAGTAAGCGTGTGTTTCCCCATCCTTGTCTTGTGCCACCTGGCCACTTGAACTGCCGGGTTCCACCTTTCTTCGTTCGTGGGCAAAACGAGGACCACTTGCGTCCGTGTTCACCTGCTCCTCGTACTTCAGTTTCTCTGCTTTTCGGAAGCGACCATTGCATTGCCGAAGATCGAAAGGTGATGTCTACTAGCATGAAGCACCGTAGGTTTTGACTGTGGTATCATCATTCGCACTTGACGGAATTGGCTCAGCTCGTAGTGTTAATCAGGACATCCACCCGACGTTCAGCGCCGACCCTATGCAGAAACGCCGCGACATCACTTGTCGATTTCATCAAGCTGGGCATTGTCGGAAGGGTGATTCATGCCAGTTTTCGCACAACCTGAGTTGGTCCACTGGTTTCCATCAATAACTTTGCGGAAGTGGAAGGTGACTGACTTATTCTGGGTAGCTCATCCGCACCGTAAACTGCGAAACTGCGTCTTTCAACACAGCTGTGCGTTTTTTCGGCCACCTTCAATAAATCCATTACAAGCGATCATACCTTTCGGCAGCTTTAGCAGCCTTTCCCGTATCACATGGTCCTCAACCACCGTTTTACCACCTTCCGAGCGCACCGACGCTCCCATCGTCTCTCTGGCATCCAGCTTACAGTGTGTCGCATCCTGTCAGCCTCCCACATGATGACCCACACGATACGTTGTCTTCTGACGGATCATCCCTTTGCGTGAAGATCTCCGATCATGAAATGCATGCTGCATTTTGGAACCCGGAGAATTCTGGTTCTCCAGCCTCGCAACAGCCAATGGCGTCATATAGACCGTTTCCATCCGTGCACCTTCTACCGGAGCATGGTTCCACAAATTGGATGACTTACTTTACACCCTGCAATGCGAAGGCTGATCCTTACGAACGCCTGATCATGCCCCCATTCGCGGCACATACGCCTAGGCAATCAACCGTTCTCTCCCCAGATAAATCGACGCCGCGGATACGAAAGCCGTTTGCATATCGAAGTGAGCCTTTTCCTACTTCGCTCTGTGGGTCATTTGAACCGACCGCACTTGTTCTTCGTTGCTTAGCGAAACCTTGTCGGCACTTCGTGGCGACGGGTAAGTGTCCGAGTGGGGACAAATGCACCTTGTAAGTTTACTGATTTGATATCGTATCGCTGACCTTCTGTACCAATCGAGTGCTGAAGTATCCACGACTCCGGATCAACCAAATCATCGGAGAAAATTCACGATACGTCCACGAGCATACACGCTAAAGAGTTAGAGTTGAAGAAAAACGATTGCAAATCGAAGGATTTCTACCCGATAACTTGGCGGGTCATCGGCGGCGGCGTTATGATGGGCGGTGAACGTGAGTGCCATCGAGTGACTATGCGCCTTGTTTTCTTTTACCCAAGCCTAGCCCGCTGACAGGGACAATATGTGACGCGTTCGTTGCTGGGCGTTGCAGGGATGGAGATGACTGTAAATTTGCACACGAAACAGAGTTGGAGATGGACCGTGAGCTTGGTGCTTCGGGTGCAAGGATGCCACCTCCATCGCTAATGGTCCGTTCGTAGCAGACGGGTGCTTGAGGTTGAAGTGCGAGGCTGGGGTACCGGCGGCTAGGGAGGCTGTTCGTGAGACAAATGGGCGACGGTTAAAACATACTGAAGAAGGGCCAACACTAAATGCTCGGCGAGACTGCTCGCAACGAAAAAGACCGCGTGACGCTTCCACATCTACTACGAGAGTACCAGTTCCAACTGAAACCTCTCATAAAATTATGCCCAGCAGGAGGCGAACGGAAGAAATGAGCCTCGCGGCACGGAAGCTGGGTGAAACCAAGATCGCCCTCGAGGCTAGTACGGTAAAACCCCTGACATTTACCGTTGCTCATCGGCGGACGAGGTCCATGGTTGGACCCTCATCGCTGTTACATGCCGAGCCACCTGTACCCTTGCCATGCGTAAGTGCATTTACGTAGCAACGTAAACCAAGTTTGATGATACGATCCAAGCAGTTCTTGGCAGAATCCTGAGAGGCTTTCGCATGTTTTCTGTTACACCGTGTTGTGCGTGATCTCATGTAATGTGTAATGATAGAACTGAGTCAGTTTATTCTGGAAATTTTGGGGTAAGAAGAGGAATAGTCTCACAACAAATTCAGCTCAAGGGTCTCCACGTCTTAATCTGTACCGTGATGCAACTAGGCACAGAGACAATTGAGAACGCAAAGAAGACAGAGAGCCAGGCATGAGAAGTGCTAGAGAATTTCTCATGTGTTCGGCAAATACTGGGCGCCAGCACAGCACGTGGTTCCAGTCACCTCCATGCCAAGGGCATCATGCTACCGACTGGAGTGTAGGATCCAAATCGCTCTCGAGGCGATGAAATTGAAGTCACTTGTTCTTCCTAAAGCCCTTCCACAACGCTTATAGCTTACGTACGTGCCGACCCCTATGCAAACTTACATTGCAAATGGCAATGTGGGAGGTCGCCCAAACGTTCAACGCTCGTGCGAGCTGCATGCAACAGTCATTTCCAGAAACATACATTTGGCAAAGGCACACGTAACTCCGCAAAAAAACCAAGTAGCCAGCTACCCTGCACTGTCCCTGTGTCGCATCTGACAAAGCTCTTCGAATCTTGGCCTACCTACAACCATTCAAATCTTCTATCTGCACTCATGGACTCCGCGAGAAAGCATCCTTGCCATATTCTTCCTTGAATTCAAGAGTAGAAGCTCGCATCGGTTGCATAACCAGGGTGGCTGTGCTTTGGGAATCATGAAGTTGCGAATATGGACCGCTTCGGTTGGTATCTGGTGTGTTGTCCCCAAGTTTCTGCCGAGCTGCCATTTTTCTCATGCGCCTGCGCTTGCAGCACCTCCATACACAACACCCGATCAACATAAACACGAATGTAAGACAGCCAACGAGAATATACGGCCATCGACTCAAAATTTCCTCTTCATATTGCTGTTTCTTCTCTTCAGCCGTCTCAGGAGAGTGCTGCTCCTGTGAGGAGGGCAAAAGAGAGTATTGGGGTGAATTGATGAGGTTTTGGCCATTAGTCCTTGTTTGAACAAAGTCGTTTATGGCGGTCCACTTGGTCTGTGAGGGGCAGCATTTGAATGTAGGGCTTATTGGAGTTGGACCCGCCTTCGACGAGGTTTCCGTAATTGATGAGCGTGTAGGCGTTACGTACTACGATGGCAATTTGGTTGATAGTCTTCTGAGACTTAGTCAACACTCACAGAATGCCATGCCAAGAATCATGTCATATTCGCCCAATAAACTGAATGCAGAACTAATGGGTTGGAACTGATAGAGGGTCAGGGGTCCATTGAGATTTCCCCAGAATGAGAAAATACTTACTGTTCCAAGGCAAGCAGGACTCCCATTGGAAAACGTGACTCCAAAGTCACTAGAAGATACATCTAGGGGATGGACTGGATACGAAATCCCGCCGAATGTGAATGTGAGATTGATCAGTTGTCCGCACTGGTACCAGCCAAGCTTGTTGGGAAGTAGACCATTCGGCACCCTGTACACGTCCGTAAATGGCATCCGACATGGAGCGGGGGACTTGCGGTAGCGTGAAACCAGAGTCAAGGACTGCAACCAGTTGACCGCTCGGCGCCTTCGGCACGATCGAGCTGACTGATATCGGTTGTCCGTCCGGTCCAATTACACCCACATTCTTGTCCTGTTAACACCTGCCAGTGTTGGTCTTGGTTAGTGACCTTGTATACCATCTCCACCGCCAACTGAGGCATGGAAGTGACGTTCTCGTAACCTGGCACGAGCTCCGAAATGGTAAATTGTCCAGTAACATTGCTACCCGCATCATGAAGGCGACTAAGCATGAGGGTGATGTAGTCATCTGTTGAAGACGGGTTTTGCTCAAATATTCGGTTGATTGCGTTATTGCCCGTGTCACCACTGAGCTTCTTATATATAGAGGAACCGGAATTGGGACCGAGTCCGATGAGGCCATCGTAACCCTCAGAATGGATGTTTGTTGAGAAGGTCGATGTGTTGGTGACGAGGACTGCACAAAAAAAAACGCATCAGCATAACGAACCTCGACAACGACAAGGAAACCAGAACGAACGGAACGCTTGGTTATCCACGCTGTAACCAGCCATAGAGAATGGAGCAGTATACACGTCGCCTTTTTTGAGTGATTGAGTATATGATGCTCCTGCAACCAGCGAAACGTACCGGCAGCATTTCCGACGGCGTAAGATAGCGTCAGGGAGCTACCGGTGTCCTGAGCATTGGGCACGGAACCAGTCACCCATAGATCCGAGCTGGCTATGCGTGAACGACGCGTTGGTGCGCTCATACCTCACCGAAAGCGTACCTTCCAGTATCTAGCATGACAGATATTGTTTGGCCGCCCAGAGTGATGTTAGTGTAATAGAATGAATTCTGTGTATTCCCGACAGAAAGAACATGACTTGATGATGACTGTCGAGTGACACGGGCAGGAGAAAGACCACGGGTTTGTGGGGAGGTGCGGGCTGAAAAGGGGAGCTTGAGGGCGAAGGCCGGAAGCAAGCACAACGAACAGACAAGAGCACGTCGAAGAATTAGCTGCATAGAAAGAAAGACAGCGTTGCGATCGAATACTGGCGCAAACCAAAGGAGTGTTGTGGACCGAGAAAAGACTGGCGAAACGTATCCTGTTGTGAGAGAAATGTGGTGCGTACTTACATACAGACTGGATGCCAATTTTCTTTCATGACAACCAGTGACGGATGCAGTGTCAAACACGATCACATACTCGTCTTGGTCTTGCATAAAAACGTATGTACGACTCGCCATATATATAGTCACCACATTGTCCTGGAGCATACCGGACATCACTCATTGCAGAAAATCACCATCAAGCTCTGGGAGAGGGGGAGACTCCCTGTAGGTCAGAAGATTGTCAAGGTCATACAACGCCGATCCCAATACACAATACTATGGTTGTATCCAGACCAACCAAGCGACTCCAGATTTGAGTCAAGCTAGTCAAGGCTCATCTCCCTCGACGTCATCGCCACAAATCGTCCAACATCTGAGAACCAGAAGCAACTGTCGTAAATGCGTTGTTTGGGTCCGACTCCCATGTCACCGAATTTGCATCTTTACGAATATACTTGTACTGGATGGGCGTATCTGGGGGGAGTGAGGCCGTCGCTGTTGATCGCATACACATGAGTAAGACAGAAAAGGGTATCGGCACCACATACTGCTCCAGATTGGATAGTTGGCGGAAGACATAGGAATTGCGGTGGACGCGTCCCAACTGCTGAGAGCAGGAAGTGAGCCAGTAAGGTATATATTCTCTATTCCAATGTCATCAACAACCCCATTCCTTGCACAGTGTAACCGCACATACCCCCAAACGCAGTCGTTGCGTCAACATTGAAAGTGACAGAGACGGGACTGTAGCATGTAGAAGAGACCGACAACGCTTGGGCTCCCCAAGTCACTGGTGACTGTCCTTCAAGTGCTGCGAACGCCGTCAACGCCGATGCGTAGCTCCACGTCAGATCTACTGCGCTAACAGGAAGTCCATCTGTTCGACTGTACTGTTCCGCAAGACTCCCATCGGAAGGCGTGTAATTGGCATTGACTGCTACGAACCCGTCTGCAAAGGATTTTATAGCACACATGAGCGTCCCATAAGTCGAACTGGAAGCGGTGTATGTGCCAGTCGATACCGACACGTCAAACGTGCGGAAAAAGTCCAGAGATACATCCGTCACATCCAGATACCCTTGCTTGTTCCAAACGATGAGTGCATCGTATAACTGCTCTGCAACTGCAAAGGTTGTCAGATACCACGGCTGCTCAGTGATGAGCGCGCATCCAAGACCATAGGCTGATCGACATACGTTACCGCCCTGATACACATCCTCAAAGTACCTGCCAGTCGCAACGGCCTCGTTTTCCGGCACCCCAGAGTTGATCGTGTACACCCCCCGGAAAGAGTCCACATACACTTTCAGATTCGCTAATGCCTTGTCAGAGCATGGTTGATACGTGGTCGCATCACAACCAGCATCGACATCGAAGGTATGGATAGACGCTAGGACAGTATTTGCGTCGATGCCAGAGCGCTGTACACCGGGATTGGCGATGATATACCCTGACGAGGAGTTCCAAAACGACTGCCATACGTGAGTATCTGATAAGCGAGTAACATCACCCCCACCTGCAAAAAACAAAGTAAACGGTCGGCCTGGAAAGCGTAGTTACTTTCGAGGTCGGAATGTCCAAGCGTGGCAGCCTAAGGCCGAACCTTCGCGAAGGGCACGATGCTGCACTGCTGAAGTGAAGAAAGAATACGCATAAACCTCTTCCCATAAATCGTACCTAGAGGGTAGGGAAACATGATTAAATCGTCCCATGAACGATACAGATGACGCTCACGTAGACAAGTTCCAGCTACTAGCAACGTAATCCAGATCAAGTTGGATGACGGGCCAAAGGGCGCTCGTCACATACAAGACGTTATCTTGCTGAAGAAGCCAATTTGCATAAGTTATGAGAGTTGTCGCACGCAGCGCCGGTCCGTCCCGCTGAGGACGGCCCCATGCACCTGTGAAT
The DNA here is from genome assembly GCA_024613165.1 of Pisolithus albus. Classification (NCBI taxonomy): domain Eukaryota; kingdom Fungi; phylum Basidiomycota; class Agaricomycetes; order Boletales; family Pisolithaceae; genus Pisolithus; species Pisolithus albus. Next base: position 41,298 of record JANFAB010000134.1, read on the forward strand.
GCTGTCTCGTTAATCATGAATTTGGGTTCGCCAAGTCCACCCGTAGTGACATTTCCACTTGGACTGGCAACTTGCTGGATGTTCGCCTCAGCAGAGACGAACATGTCAATAAGGCTCGACATAGACGCAGCGGAACCGCCGCTAGCGATGAAGTTGGTCGACGAGCGCCTTGAACACCAGAGAAGAGTCGCGCGTCCAGGTGTAGAGGTAGTCAGGGTTAGACGTGCTAGGGCTGGCGATGACAATCCCGGGCTGGACCGTCGTTCCGTGAGCCCTCTGGTATTAACCGCAACTTGATGTTTCGGATTCAGAAACTCACATAGGCGCCCGACGACTTGGCACCATTTGGACCTATATTAGCGAGTAAACCGGCCTGAGCGATTGGGAGCTCTTTGGTGACATATGCATTTGCGACGGTAGATTGCAGTGAAGTCGGCGCGCAGGAGCTGAGCGCGGACAGCGACAGAGGACGCATGACTGGAGTGGAGGTACCGCCGGACTTACATAATCACAGCCTAACTACCTAATCACGCATTCTCTACTATCGGCTTCAAGGCAACATGCACGATCTCTAAACTGGTGAATTTCAGTTCCATGATTTTGTCGATGACTTCCTTGGCTGGAAGCTGTTGAATAGCATATTGATGGGCCTGACAAGAGAAATTGAACGATGTCGATTCGCGTTTGCCAGTGAATAGCACTGTACCTGGATGCTATCCCAACCTAATATGCTTTGATACATGTATGGCTTATTGAGGACCTCAGCCCAGCCCGATCCATAGTACTTCGAAGTCTGCGCAGCCTTGAACTTATCGATTAGCTCATCCAAGAGAGCCTTCAGTCGCTCTGCAGTGTCGGCCTCTTGAAGGGTAAAAGTACCATATTCGATGATGGGAGCACTCAGGGGACTCCCGTTCTCGTCAAACTCCACGAAGAAGCGTACGATCGGGGAGCCAGCTAACTCTTGTAGCCCCGGTTCATAGGCAGCGCCATTGGGTGAGTTGAGGAAGGCGGTGAATGCATCCTCGGATGCCCATTCTGATGGTGCATGGATGTTATAAGCGAGGCCGGAAGACTCGTACAACCCCACTGACCGTTCACTATGTACAAGACAGCGGGATCTTCAATAGTGGGTCCGGCGTACGATCTAATCGGTTCATGTGACTAACGATGAGAGATAGATAACGTCGTGGAATAGGTGGCATGTACCTCTTCAGACCATCTGCCTTGGAAAGGAGGCCGCAAATTCCGTCGATGGTGACTGTGCCGGTCTTGAAGTCCTCAACAACCGTGAAGCGTAGTACTTCAGTGTACTTCGACATGGCCAAAGTGTAAGCAATGGTTGTCGTGGTGAGGGCCAGTAGTAGGGAACTATCGGATGACCACAAATGGGTCTTTTCCAATCCATATTACTGTCGGGCGCCCGCAGTCTCCTGGCCGAAGTTTTGGCGCTCATGTTGCTACAAGCACATGCCAGCCAAAGTCACTGCTCGGTTACTCCGGCGGGTGGAGAATGTATGAGGGGTGGGCCAGACGACAGTGTCCGAAGATGCTCTCAGTCTCCCTAGGATCCGGTCGTACATTTGAGTTCCGTGAATGAGGTATGAGACTTGCAGGTCAACGCACTTCTACCAGCCACCCTCATCGCTGCAAGTCCCACGATTTCGCTCCAACTATTGTTGCCCAAAGGCGCGACATCGCTGAGTCGCTCATGGATATAGTGTCTACCTTGTGATGAACCGTTTTAACTAACAAACACCGTCGGACTCCAACATCATCTAGCTTTTGTACATGTCCAACGTGTGTTTGCCCTTACCAAGCTAAAAGGGATGACCAGCCTTCAGAATTTACTGAATGGATCATCATCTAACCCGGCATGTAGTCAAATGGACAGGCGGACAAAATTGACTCAACTAGCTGGTTGGAAATTCGCACTCTACCTCCTTCGTTTCAGCTTTCGAACGAACTTGATCTTGTACGACCATTGCCAACCCGGATTCGTCCAGATTCTATGTTCTATGAGAACAGTTGACTGGACACGATGCAGTGACTGTTGTTCCTATACAATAACCCGGATTCAAACCGCGGAGGTGAAGTAGCGCGTCATTCGACTTGCGAAGGGTGTCGTTACGTAATAGATACGCAGTCTTGGACGGCGCTTGGGCCATCGACTAAGGAGTTTCCAGTTTCCACTTCTACCCATCACTGCGACAAGGCTCGCCACTATGTCTATGCTCGACAAATTCAGGCGTGGGGCCCAGAAAGCCGGTACCCAAGCGACAGCTTTTGTTCGTGAAAGCTCTACCCGCGTCGCATCCGGCTCTAGAGAATTTGTTCAAGGGTTTTCACTCCCGGGTGAGGCGGAGAAGGCGGCGAAGATCCTGGAGAGTTTCCTAGGTGTGCTACTATCCAATAATTAGCAACCGGAGCTTTGGCTCATCGTGTTCCGTTTTGGTTGCTCTGTAATGGCCTTCTACGCGTCGTTGCCATCGCCATAGCTGACCCTGACCGCCCCGAGTCTGCACTCAATTCCATACCAAAGGTCGTCTTACAGCGTGCTCGAGGTAGGCCCAATCCACGTATCATTCCTTCCGCGATCTCATCTAAACGGATGCTGTTGAGGTCTCGCTATCTTCCAAGTCCTCAAAGCAGGTTTCATGTTCTCCGGCAAAGCAGGCTCTGGTCTCGTCATCGCTCGTCTCCCAGATGGATCATGGTCCGCACCTTCCTGTATCGCGACGGGTGGCCTTGGGTGGGGTCTCCAAATAGGCGCTGATATCACCGACTTCGTCGTCGTGCTTAACAGCGAAGAAGCCGTCCGCGCGTTTTCCATGGGTGGAAATGTAACTGTGGGTGGAAATTTTAGCGCTACGGCTGGTCCGATTGGAACGGGTGGAGCTGTACAAGCGAGTCTTGCGCACCCCGCGCATATGTTTTCCTATTCGAAGAGCAAAGGTGAGATTTATCGACGAAGTAAGGCCTACTTTTCAGCGGTACTGAGTCTACATTCTGACAGGCCTTTTCGCGGGTGTATCCCTCGAGGGAACAGTTCTCATCGAACGCAAGGACGCAAACCGCGACTTCTATGGATCTACAGTGCCAGCTCGAGATATCCTTGGTGGTCGGGTTCCTCCGCCGGAAGTTGCATCCCGTTTGTACGAGATTATCGAGGCAGCGGAGGGTCTCGACGAGACTGGCGTTCCGCAGGCGGCGTATGTTCCCAGTGCGGATGGCGAGCACCTGCCGCTGAGAGAACATGAAATGGTTTTTGACGCGGGAGCACATTAAATGCTCGTGCCCGGTTATGTGGGTATGAATGATGAGGATGGCACTGACATAACGTACTCTTTCCATACATTCATAATATATCCTGTTTTCGTGTTTGTTGGCTTCTTGTAATGACTGCACCTGCTGTAGATAATCCGAGGCAAGTTGGACTTGGGAGGTGTGGTTCTCCTGCCTTGACTACCCTCGGAGACCCATGCACTCTGCTTACTATCATGGAGTAGCGAACTAATCTGAACTACCCACGACTGGGTACTAATTTTCTGTTTGCAGATTCTCAGTTCTGGGTTTCCAGCAGAGGCCGAACTTCATGTACCTCTGATTGGTGCACGTTCGATCATCATGTGAGCTGACTCCCGCTCTCTTCGAGTGTTCGAGGCCCAAGGCTTACGCACTTATGTCTGACCATACCAACCGGTAACTGCGTAACTTGAAAAACGGTATGAGCAATGAAGTATTCAGGAAAGTATGTATGTGGATAATGATACAAGATGCCAACGTATGATAAGGGCAAGAGAACACTAGGATGGAAGCTGCGCAGAATATTATGCCGGTGGCTGAGGTCGTCTGATTGTTACCGGAGGTTTATTAGACACTCCTGCAGGCCCCGGTGTGCTCGTGGCAGCCTCAGCGGGCTTGATCCGTTTAGCTAGGGAATCGTCCGAAGAAGCGTCATCTTCGCGAGCACGCTTGGAGGCCGCACCCATGATTTGGATGGCCTCCTGCTGCTGCGGTGGAGCGGTGGGTGCGGTGGGTGAAGGTGCACCTCCTCTTCCTCTGATAGACATGCCTCGTTGCGCTCCGCGTATTGAGAAGCCCCGGCCCCGGCCTCTGATAGCTGCTTCGGTAGGACCCAGGGTGACGGCACCGCTGGTAGCCTGCTTTCGAACAGGGCCGGCACTCGTACTGGTTGAAGGGATCGAAGACGCAGGAGCAGTGGACGACTCCGCGGTCGACGCTGCTGGTGTGGTTGTAGTTGCGGGAGTAGTTGTGGTGGCTGGGATATTAGTGGAGTCGGGTACGATCCCCGCTTTCCTCCATTCAAGGATTTGTGCTTCCAGTTCCTTCACCTTCAATTGTGACCGGACAAGCTGGGCATCTTTGAGCTTCGACTTCGCACCCTGCTCCATTCTCCCACGCTCGACGGCCTTCTCGATCTCATCGTTAAGTTTGGTTTGGAATTCTCGCTCACGGGCAGCAATGGCGGCATCGATGGCAGCCTTTGTAGCGTCATCATTAGAAGCCACAGCCGCCTCTGCTTTTGCTGCCAGGGTGGCAGCATCCACTGCGGCTTTGAGGTTGGCTTCGTACTGCGCATTGAGCAAGGCGCGGAGGTCTTCGAGTTCCTTGGCATGCTTTTTCGCCAATTCCTCTGTGTTTCCTGCGCTCGCACTCGACACTTCGCCCTTGGCCTTCTCAACTGCCGCCGCGAGTTCGGTATTGGCCCGGTCCCTGGCTCTTTGCAAGTCTTGGATCCTAACTTGGAATTTTTCCTGTCGACACTTCGTTACAACTGAGACGGCAATGAAACCGCACATGCGACTCACGTTGGCCTGCTTAAGATTTCGAGCGTCATCAGCAGCCTTCCTAGCCTCTTCATCAGAGGCCTGGAATCCACTCCTCAGCTTACGGTAGACGCTCCAAAAGGGTGTTCGTACCTTAGCTCGGGCCACTGCTTCGTCGCGTGCTCTGCTTAGTTCGGCCCTTTCTTCTGCCCACTGACTCTTCGAAGCATCAGAACCTCCAGCGTCTGATGGAGCTTCCTTCTCTGCTAAAAGTCTGTCTCTTTCGGCTTGGAGTGATGCCTATGACGTTTTTTTAAGCAGCCAGACGCGCAACGAAAGATAAAATTACGAACAATAAGTGTGGTTTGATCAGGGGATGGTACAGACAGCGGAGGTTTGGCTTTCTCCTCGGCTAACGCCCTCTCAAGAGTTGCTTTCTCGTGTTGAAGAGCCTCGATTTGAGCATTGAGCTCATTGGAGGTGCCAGAATCGGCACTGACACTAGCACCAGCGCGAAGGGTGTCTCGTTCGGCTGTCAAGGTCTTCACTTGTTCTTGAAGCTCTTTGACCTGCTGATTCATTCGAGATCGTTCCTGATTCACTTGTCCGAGCCGCTGCCTGAAACTTTCCGTGTTCTTTGTAGCCACCTCTTTATGTTTTCGGAGGGCATCCTCCAACGCCTCCATCTATCCACATAACCAATGAGGAAACACCACATGAAGTTCGAACGGTTATTCCTACCCGAGCATTCCCTTCCGAGAGTTTGGCATCTCGTTCTGCTACCACTTTTTCGACCTCAGCCTTCTGAGACTTCAATGCAGCAATCTCGTCTTTTAAGCTCTGAACTTCGGCGGGGTCGATCCGATCGTACTACGTGCTGAAGTCAGGAAAAGCCCACTATCACACAAATGACGACTGCTACATACCTTGCTCAAAAGTTGAGAATTACGTTCTTGCCAGCGCTTGCTTTCACCCTCAAGCAGTGCGATTTGGGCATCGCGTGCTTGGAGTTCAGCACGTGCCACGCGTGCCTCTTCCTTCGTCGGTTCCAGCTCCGCAGAAAGGGTCTTCAGCTTAGCATCCAGCTCTCTTGCACGCTTGGCATAGGTCTCGCAATCGGCACGCAGAGTCGCGTTGCTCTCCCGAAGAATGTTCAGCTGGTTGATTCGTTCAAGCATTTCAGCATGTTGGACATCCGAAGTAGCAGCTTGGATTGTACGTTCACGTTCCTATGATAGAAATAAGGGTGAAAGCGATGACAAGGCGCCTGCAGTATGATCACCTCAGAAAGAGTATTACGAGCTTCTTGCAAACTTCGGTTAAGGTGGTCGATTTGTCCCTTGAGACGCACGTTCTCCTGTTTACAAAGCTCAAGTTGGAGGTCAACAATTTCCTTCTCCTTTCTGAGGTACCCAATGACAGCGCGCAACTCCGCCAACTTAGCATCCGAGTCGCTATCGCCATCGGCTGCATCCGGCGCATTCTCAGTGGACGAGTCTGCAACCTGTCGGATGCGAGCCGCTTGTGAGCTGATTGTGTCCAAGTGTTGGTACAGGAGTGCCTTCTGCGCGGAGATATCGTCATACCTATCCAAATGTCATAAGTGATCTTCACCGGCGAACCGTCGGGCTCTTATTTACCGTGCATTGAGGTCGGCGATCTCTTTTTCGAGTGCCTCCTTCTGCTGTTTCCAGCTGCCTTCAGAAGCTTCAAGCTTTGCCTGGGTAGTTGCCGCATCCGAGAGGTTTTGGCGAGCCGTAGCCTGGGCTGCTGCAAGTTGCTGCCGAAGGTTTTCCACGTTCTTCAAAGACTCAGCATGGGCGACCACTTCGCGAGTGTATCTTTCTTCCACGACCTAGAAAGCTGCTTGGGATAACAGTCGGAAATTGATTTTAGAAAGACGCACAATCGCGCGCTGCTCCAGCTCGCGGATTTCTCGCTCATGGGCGGCACGGTCACTCTCGGAGCTCCTCTCGAAGTACTAAGCTCGACGATAGTTCCCTCCAAAATCTTTTTGTCGTTGATCCATTCCGTACGCTCCCTTTCGAGGGTTTGCTGAGTTTCAGCAACTTTTGCTTTGGCCTGTTCCAGCTCGTCTTCAACGGACCGAAGCTTCTCTTGCAAGGATCGGTACTCGGACTGGACACAAATGCAAAAATGAGAACTAACATCTTGAACTGCAATAGTTATCATATATACCTCGAGTCGGGTGGTTTGAGCTTCAGCATCAGCCTTGTACTGATCGTGGGTCGCATTTAATGCAGCCAAAGCAGCCTCATTGGCCTGGCTAATCTCCTGGAACTGCTGCATGTGGGTGCGTGCCGATGCCAGATCAACTTGGGCGACTTTAAGTGCGGACCTAAGCAAGAAACAAGTCCAACAATTATCGCAATCATCTGCTGTCAACTAACTTACCGCAGTTCAGCGACTTCCTGCTCCAATTGCTGCTCACGAGGCAAGTCCGGCGAAGGAGCAGTGGTAACCGTGGAAGTACCAGACACTCTCCTCTCGTACACTGCGAGCTTCTCCTCGTTGCCCTGTAATTGGCGAGTGAGCTGCTCCACGCGATCCTGGAGATGTGTCTTGCTCGTTTCCGCGCCAACAAGAGATTCCCGGGCTTGAGCGAGTTGCTCAGTCTGTTTCTCGATGAGCTGGTGACATGAGCGTAAAAAATAACTTACAGTCTTGTCCAGACGTGCTTGCAAATCTTTCATGTCGATGTCCCGCTGAAGCGTGAGGTGCCGAATAGTCTCTCGTTCCTGCGACAATTGAACCTTCAATTCTTGCCTGTAAGCGTACCTCTCAGTTAAGACATTAAGAAAGTACAGCGTGATCACGAAACACTTACGTTTGACTTTCCATCATCTGGATCTGCGTTTCGAGACGTTTACGGTCGTTCTCGCCCGAACGTTCGAGGTCACCGTGGATACGTTGAACGTTGGCCACAAGATCCGCCAGTTGGGCGCGCTCTACAGACAGAGTCTTATTATCCTCGATTAACCGCGTCTGCACGCTCTGCACAAAATTCATCAGACTCCAACTGAATACCACTAACGAAGGAATAGTAATAGGCTCACCTCCCAAATCCTCTTTTCTGCAGCGGAGGTTTGCTGCTTCGTTGCGGAGCTGTTCCAAGTCGCTCTTCGTCATTGCCAACTCGTCCATAACGCGCTCCTTATCGATATCGAGACGTATTTGTTGGTCATACAATTGTTGATTGCGTATCGTCAACTTATCCAAATCACGGCTTTGTAGGGCGAGCTGCTCTTGTGTCATACGATGGCGTTCTACTCAAGTAGGTCAAGACAAGAGCGCAGGAGTATGAAAGAAAGGAAAATGCGAGCATACCATCCAGATACTGAATTTTGGCGTTTGCCTTCGCTAGGTCTGCATTTGCCCGACCAACTTCCCGCTGCGCGTTAACGAGGTCCTCACGAAGTTTCAACGAATCCACGCCCATCTCCTGTTTGTACGAGTCAAACTGGGACTGCACATCCGCCAACTCCATAGCCAAATCATCCGACGGCTCGGCGCTTGATCCAGCAGCAGCGCCAACGCCAGCACCGTTGGCGCCAACATCACCATTCAAGCCAACATGCGAAACTGCCCGCCCTGGCCGCGCCAACATCGCTTTGAGCGTATCCCTCTCCTTCATATATGCCTGAATCGTCACCTCGCTGCTCTTCTTCTGCCGCTCGAGTTGTGTCACAAGTTCCTGGATTGCCTCGTGTGCTTCTCGCACTGCTTCGCACTGTTCCTGTTCAAGCGCAGCGCGATAGTCGCGTTCCTCTGTCTCCATCTTGGCTCCCATCTCGCGTACGACCTTAAGCAGGCGCTGATTCTGTTCTTGGAGTTCGGGGATCGAGCGGAAGAGGACGAGGTTGTTCGTAATGACGGCTTCAATGTCGTTTGCAGGGATAGGGTCCATCTGGTCCAGAATCTCGTCAGAGGGTATGGAGGGGTCATCATGGCGCCCAAGTTCTTTAAGTAACATCTGGACTTGTCGACCAAGATCGGTGAGCTGATGTTGAAGAATATCGTTCTCAGAATGGGCTTTCTTGATCTTCTGGGAAAGGTCTTGAATGGAGGCGGCATTGGCATCACGCTCGGCAATAGCAACAGAAAGCTGGGCAGAAAGTTGAGTAGCTTCAAGTTGTAGGCGCTCATATTCTTCGCGCTGTTGTGCAAGGATGGGGGCCTGTCAGCATGCGTCAGTAACGCAACGACCCTTGCCAGCTAAACTCCATCGCGTACCCTTTCTTCGATCTGAGCGAGAACTTCGGAGAGAGTCCGGTCCATGTGGTCGTACTCGGCACACTTCTTCGAATAGTCTTCCTCCAGCCGAACATAGTCCGCGTATACTTCCGTGAATGTCTTTCCTCCTCTTTGCACTCTGCTGACCATAGCAACTGTCGGACTCAATCCAAACATGGCCTCCGCGGCGACATCCTGCCCGCGTCCAGAGACGCTCGCACCGCGACCAGCAGTTGGTAGCTCGCCCCTATTGATTCTCTCCAACACGATCTCTAGCTGCTCCAATCGCTTCTCCACTTCCTCCCTCGCACGCCTCTCCTTCTCTGCTTCCGCCCGGAGTGCAGCCTCACGTTTCTCAGCACGATCACCGACACCGGCCCACTCACGTTCAATACTCTCTACGATGCCTTTAGCCTGCTTCTCGCGTTCTTCCATGATAGTCACGAGCCGTTTTAGTCCGGATACCTCCGTGGAAAATGCTGCTTCTTGTTCCGCAAGTTTACCCTGGAAATCCTGTACACGAGCAAGCGCTTGTGTCAATTGCTGTGTCTGAACCTCATGCGCAGACTGGATCGCTTTGAATGAACTCTCAACAGACGCGTGTTTCTGTGTCAATGCATCGTGCGCGGTTTGCAGCTGTACGAATTCGGCATGTTTGGTGCGACGATAGCGCGCATATTCTTCGGACTTGGATGTTAGTTCGGTGGTGACACGAGCAGCTTCGTCTTGGGCCAGGCCAAGCTGCTGGGATAGTGTCTCGATTTTGAACTGGGCAGCAATCATGTGAGCGAAGCGCGGGAGATGTAAATAGTATAGTACCTTGTTAGCGGTGTCTGCGGACCGTAGTTCGCGGACCTGAGACTCCAAAACCTGCTGTTCTTGCCTTGCCTGTCGAAGGTTGGTACGAAGAGTTTGGATTTCCTCTGTAGGAAGAAAATGGGTACGACCGTATAAGAGATCAAAGATTGGCGTTACCAGTCTCGTTGTGACGCATCCTCCTTGAGCCTACTCACGACGCCAATGAGGTCGCGTTTCTCCTTCTCACATTCGTCGATGCGGTGCCGAAGGTGATCGAGTTCTGTCGACGAAGTATTGCGTGAAGTTGCCAGAGAAGCGATTTTCGCCTGCAATGCATTATTTGACTCGACTAGAAACGGGTAAGGATAAAACGACCGGCAGACCACGATGGCTGGCCTACCGAGCTCGTCGCGTTCGCTCTTCAAAGAGCTGAGTTCGCTTTGGGCGGCCTCAAGGGAGGTTTCGAGATCCTTCGACTTTGTCTCGCCATCCTGAACAGCTTGGTCCAGTTCAATGTCTTTCCGTTCCACCTCCGCACGTAATTCCTCGATGTCTCGGTGGGTGGCATGGGACTCGGCGACCTGAGCCAGTAAGAGCCTGTAAACAGACACAATAGTGTCCGGTGTGGGGTTGGTAAATGAGACTTGAGGAATGATACTGGAGAGGGCCTCGATGTCGACGTCGACGGGTATGGGAATGGACAGACGGCCTGCTGAGATGGAGATGTCTTCGGTGCCCTGGGTGGACGCCCCGTCATGGTCTTCGTTGCTCGCACCCGACACGGCCGCGGCTGCTGCTGCTGCCGCGACCGCTTTGCTCTTACGTCTCGTCTTCACCATTGGCGGTGACGACGAAGTTTTCTTTTTAACTCCGTGCTGGACGTGCTCGACAGCGACGGAAACCACGCCCTCCCAAGTCAGATTGGAGCATATAGTCTCGTTGAATTCCCACGTTTTCTTCTGTTTTGGGATTTCGTCCTTATTCCCATAAATGGTAACAAAGATCATGTGTGTGTGTCTCGTCGACTCTTCGTCTCAAACAGCCATGTCGTTCTTCAACTCGATCGGGTGGGTCTCAGCATGCTCGCCGAGGACACAGTGCTAACAGTGGCCACCGCCAGGCGCTCCATGTCGCGCAACCCGCGTCCTCAAAAGCGCTCTCCAACGCCCACGTCCTGCAGATATGCCTCCCCCTCCGTCGCCCGTTAGCCCATCCGCCTCGAAACCTCTCTATCTTTGCAGTCCGTTTGTCGAAGCCGCGCTTGTTAAAGGTAACTTCAAGACGATCGTTGTCCTCCCTAAGTACGTCGACATCATGGAATGGGTCGCTGTCAACGGTGCGTTGCATGCCTTTGCCCCGACGCGGTCTGAGCGGTTGAATTCGTAGTGTTTGATTTTTACACCAACCTGAACGAGTTTTACGGGGTCATATCCGAGTGCTGCACTCAGCACTCCTGCCCCACCATGTCCGCCGGTACGAAGTATGTCCTGCGACGCGTCTTCGCCTTTATCCTTCCAACCTGACACCGACCCTCCCCCAGCCTCAACTACACCTGGATCAACCAAGATCGCAAGAGCGTCAACCTACCAGCACCGACTTACTATAGACTATGTCATGACATGGGTCCAAAACCTCCTCGACGACGAAAGCGTCTTCCCTACCAAATCAGGTAGATCCTGGCAGCGCATAGTCTCCACATTGACTGTCAAGCTCACTTGAATTCCGAACAGGTCACGACTTCCCGCAGTCCTTCCCTTCGACGATCAAACATGTCTACCGCCAACTTCTTCGCGTCTTTGCACACATTTATCACGCCCATTACCCTCAGCTCCTGCACCTCCGCTCTGAACCTCACTTCAACTCCCTCTTTGCGCACTTCTTAGCTTTCGGGAGAGAATATGAGTTGCTGGACCTCAAGGACGTCAAGGGCGCAGCGAATGCACCCGTTGGAATCGGCGCACTGTGGGACAAGTGGAAAGAAATGGGGATTTTGGAAGGGTAAATACGTCACTCCATAGAATGCATACTGGTATGTTCTGGGGTCTGTTCTCTTCTTCTACTCTGTAAAATACCTCGAATGCAAGGTTATAGTTTCCCAACTACCTGCGAACCTCTGCTTTTTTCTGAAGCTCTGACTTGGGCGAAGCCAGCTACGCGCAATCCCAAAGACTCACCAACCCGTCTCACATCGACATCCATCCTAACAGGGGAATCCAGCGTAACATCTGACGCACCTACGTGCAAGGAAAACCGTGCATCGTAGGACGTACGTAGCGTATATTGTAGGTGTGCATACGGAATGAAACTTGCCGAGCGCCAATCAATCTATCTTCGATTCTCTCTTCTCGACTCCACTATCTTACATTTACATTTTCTCTCTCATCGACATACACGCTCACTCCAGATCGTACGCTATCCTCGCCCCGGTCCACGCATAGGGATAGTTACGCTGATACCAGTTCCTATAACTCCGTCTTTCAGCAATACGCGGGATGGTCGCATACGACCCGCCAAGCTACACATTTCCATGACGGAATCGGGATCAAGCCAGAAAGGAAAGAAAACGAGAAAACGTACCACGACGTTATGCGCCCCATCAAAAAAGTCGGCAGAATACCTGTCCAGGATGGGATAATCAATAACAGGCGACGAATCTTTGCAGATGTGGGAAGACGGGACCGTGACTTACCCAGGATACCGGCTAGACGCTACGAAACCCTCATGTTTGTCAAAGAGAGTGGATGTCCATTCCCAGACACCGCCGTTATGTCCCTTGCCACCATTCTTGTCGAGGCCCATCGTTGCCCTTCGCATAAGAGTTACAACACGCATCATCGCTAGGAAAGACAAGTACTCACGGAATAGGATGCCAATTCCTGAAACCTGTATTTGCACCCCCTTCGTACCCCGACTCAAACTTGTCAAGGAAGACTCTCAACTCCGGCTCAGTAGGTATCCTTCCCCCCTTGACACTCGCATAAACCGACAGGTTATTATACGAGGTCAAGACGGGCCAATCCCACGCGACCTGAATAGGTACAGGACCGTACAAAGTCCGTACTTTAATTTCACCGTGATCGATCATCACCCAACTAGCTGGGAAGGTAAGTTTGCCGTCGCGGAGCCCATCATTTCCGTCTTGAACAAAACGCCGGTAGAAGTTGAAAAATTCCCCGTTCGTGATCGGGCGCCACTCGATTCTGAACTGGGGGGACTGCAACCCTTCTCTTGGGGCTCTCATTGTCCCATCCAAAGGTGTGCCCAGCGACAACGTGAGATTTGGCAGGATCTTCGTCTTCAATCTCAATATCATCGATGCCAATCGTGACGGTTGTCGCATGAACGACGACAGTATCCGATTTGGGCTTCGGCAATCGCTTCCAACTCTCCATCAAGGGTTCCCAAACAGGCGGTGCAAAATCAGGGGGTGGAATCGTTCCTGTACCAGCTCTCTGAATGAGCATGTACAGTAACGTCTATCGTTTAGCCAACGATCGTAAGCAAAAGTTAGAAAGTGCGGCCAACCTAACCCGACATCGGACACCTCGCAAGCCAAAGCCGGAGAGTCGTCACGGACGAGCTTTCTGTGCGAAACTCTTACCTCCAGGTGCATACTTTCGTGCTCGTAGGTCATGGATAGCACGCGGGCGACGCTGCGCGTCATCAGTCTCTTTCCAGAAGAGATGTCAGCGTAGAGCTTGACGAGCCGCTTGCGGACCCGAAGTCGGAACGAGAGGATACTGTCTAACGACGGCCAACCTTCTTCGGTTTGTGGAACCTCGGAATGATCCTGCGACGTTAATACTCAGGACAACCCACTTCTGGGATGGAACGCTACCTACATGGCACTTAGTAGGATCATCGACATTGGGATCAATGCCTCTCTAGTGTCGGGAAAACGTCCGTCAACATCACCAACTGCCCGACCGAAGTAGAAGACACCTACTTCGAAGATGAACTAACACACATGAAACGTTAACGAACGATAACACTGTGCAACATGCAAACCGACCTTAAACTCTTCAGGTTCCGCGTTTGGTTCCTTCAACATTATAGACAAATGAATATCCAAGAATGCTGGGACATGTCCCAAGTAGAAAAGGCAGATATGTCTAAGATCGATTGGCTTCTGGTGAAGCATCTTGTGGGGAATCATGCGCAACGTTACAAAATCCCAAGCAGCCCATATATCACGCCAATCATCAATGCTAGGCACGGAGAAAGGACCGTAGGCACCTGAATCTGCGGTCGGCGCAGATAACAAAGGAAACATGAACGGCGGGCGCTCGAGAAGGAAGAGCGAATGCCGGGCGGTGCTGTCGATCCAGCGATGAATCGGTCGAAGCTGTGCTCCGCAAAACAGCTTGAATATGTCACTCTCCGAATACTTGTGGTCGTGGTCAGTAAAAAGCAACCACTGTAGTCAACAGGCCCTTGCCTTTCTAGAGATCTCAATTTTAACAAGCTCACCCTCCAAGAACTGTACGTCCTGGGTAAACTGGGGGATACGAATTTGGTGAAGGCGTGTACACTGGTAGTATGCTTCATGAACACCTGATAACGGTATTGAACCTATGCCAAGGCGTGCATTTGAGGTAATGGGCGCTCACGCTCGGCTTCATTGTACTTGTTGACATATTTCCAGTTGTCGAGATCAAACAGGTGTGGATTCCCCAGGGCGTTACCGGCAGCTTTGAGACCATTCATAATGAACTCTTTGGTATGGCCCTCAGGATCGTTATACGAGAGCTCGATGTCCTTCGGGTTAGTGTGATGGCTTAGGCCAAGAAGTAAGGTATCTCCAGAACCGGGCCGTAACGGGAGAGACCGTAAAAACCGGATATCTTCCCCAGACTCGAAATTTCCAAGGGATGAACCGAGGAATATCAGATGAATGGGTGGCTGGGATGGAGAAGATGGAGGCGTCAGGCCAGTGTCTATAGTGGAGGAATCCGAGAAACTCGAAGACCCATTGGTCTTAGAAGCCGGCCCCTCATCTTCTTTGTCAAACGTCGGAAGACCACCGTCTGTGATGAACCGAAGACCACTGTCATAGGTCCCTAGTAAGCCCTTCATTTCCACCTTACCGGAGAGTACAGATCCGATTTCGGACATGTTTAACTCTGTGAGGGTACGCCTGAGCTCACATTCCTCGAGATCAAGAGCAAAGTATGTTATGGGGGGGATGGGTAATGGTTGAGGTACGAGCTCAGATGATGCGTGTAGGATACGGGATGTCTTGCGAAGAGATCTGCATTAAGAAAGCAGGTCAGCACACAGTGAGACTGGGCCAAACGGTGAGAAAGACAGCTTGGGGACCCACAGCAAGTGCGATCAGAAGATACGCTCTGCAAGGCACTCAAGCTAAACCGAATTTAATTGGAATCTCACCCAGCCCCCAGTTCGACGACGACTTCACCATGAACGATGCCATCCGTACGACTATGCATGAGCTTCACGATGTCATAGGCATGTTCTCTAAGAATCTCCTCCTCTGCTCCAAAAGGATAGTACTCTGGCGCGTCGGTGGTGATCTTATCGTACAGCCTCAGGCCGCGCTCGTCGTACAGGAGCATCGTGGGTAAAGTCTTGAGGTTGAATGGAGCGCCCAAGCCCCTAGCAATCTCGCCCGAGATAGAACTGTTCGCCGAGGTATCGCAGTCTCCAATGTGACGGATATCTAGGATGTGAATTTCTCCGTTTCGTTTCGCAGAGGAAGGCATTGGTGCGGGCTAGTCAATGGTGAAACGATTCCGAGTTTCGACCTGTGCTCCTAAATATTTTCTCGATTGATATACCAAAGAATGCAAAGCGAGGCGGCATCGTGCCAGCCGTGGACCATACTTGGAATTTGCGAGCGCCCCAACGGTGGCGCCCCCTATGTCATTCTACGTGCACGATGCCGAATGGGATAAATGAGAGTAGGTATTTCGGCTTTCCGATCGCTGGGTAGCATTATTTGGAGCGTTTTCTTCGCCGCGTCCTTGTAAAGAACTCACCTGACTACGTCCAACGACCGCCACTCTGACACTTGGCATGGGACAAGCTTGGCGGTGCACGCCGTACGGAAATCATTCAATATTCGTTTCAAACGTTAGCTCCACGGCACGACAGAAAACCGATACATACGATTGCCAAGCCGGAAGGTGTCCATGTTATTTATGTTAGTGGAATTCTTAATAACGCAAGATCGTTGCGTTGCGTCTGCGAACGTGGTGAATTCTTGCCTGTGTAGGGATGTCCACACGCTCTCAGGCTGTCATCACGCAGCTTCCATATAGATAAACGACAAAAATACCATCTATCTAATATTGATAACCTCCCTGTTAGAAAAATTATATAATATAATTCTGGATTGCAGCCTGTCAGTTACCCGATCTACGGACCATACATACGTCCCTAATATAGATAGGAAATTCTCACCCAAACCTCATCCGCAATGTCAGTTAAGTTCCGGGCGGGAACTTTGTGGTACAATTATGACCCATAGGTCGCCCGTACACGGGGTGGAGACGCATCCGTAAAAGGAGTTGGGGATCGATCGCAAGCTCAGGTGCATGTTGACTACTATAAGAGTCCTTGAATAGAGGTTGGCTTGGTTGAAAGGTGTGCATGACCTGGTTCCGCATTTCGTGAAGCCGCAAAATTACCTGACACGTGTATTATCTGCGTAACACCGGAATTAACTCAGGAACGTGCAGTGGGTGAGGGTGGGTCGAGTCTTGGTCAAGTTGCGTCCTAGCTGCGTCCACGACAAAACATAAACATGCAACAAAGTACGGTTGATTTTGTATTATCACAGGCAACAGGGCACATGTCAATTATCAACCTATGCATCGGCGACGGTAAGAAAGCTGATGACATACTGCGTGGATCCATGCATTCAGGCATCCCCTTACACCTCAAGATACGCATCCCAGAACCCAGCCGTCCCATTCGTAGGAGCAACGTCGTCAACGCCCAATAAGCGCATCACCAGGTTATAAATCTCGACATTCTGGAATCCCTGCACGATGTGCTCGTCAGTCGCGGTCGAGTGCCACCCGTTCAATTCGCCTTCCTCGGCTCGCATCGTTTCAGATACCCCGTTGTCCAGTTTACGCAAGGATAACACACGCGATGCGATCCCTTTCGCACCTGTGGAAAACGGACCATGCGCCACGAAGATCGCGCGCATCGCCGGCTCGTCGTTGTCGTATCCGTGATCCTATATAACCTCGACACGTTAGCAGATGCATCCCCGAATACTTCTCTAGTATGCGGACGGGATCATGAATAAATGGAAGGAAAGAATACATAACGAGCCTAAAAATGAAAACAGGGAATGAAATCGAGACACACCCCATGACTTGGTCCACCCCCTCCGGATTCCTTGGTCGTCAGTGCATATCCAAGTCGTGGCACAATCCAAATCGGAGCAATACGTTCGCTAGCGGAGAAGTGGTATCGTTCCGGCATGGGTATCGCCATGTTCTCGTCATCACTCCCTAAACATACCAGCGGCGGGGATCAAGGAACCGAATGCATCGACTCATCAGCTACTCCGAACACGCACCAATACGCCCCGATGAAAAACTTCTCACCTAACTCTGATTTACCCGTGTAGGCTGCTGTCACGAATACATCGAATTTCCCAATATATCGTGGATCCTTCGCTGCCCGCATCAGCTTGCCTAGTACAGCTCTCTGATCTGTGCCAGCTCGGAACCGCAAGCCCATGTTCGGCCATCCATCTGCGTGAGTGACCACTGCCCACGTGGGCTCCTCACCGCCATATGAACCTGTAATTCAATTTAACCAGGTTCAGTAGAATGACTGGCTGGACAGAGGTGCGAGTACCAAGTATGCTCTCATCATCCACCAATATCCACTCCGTAACCCTCGTATCTGCCATACCATGGTCACTTACGAATATAACGTCCGCAATATCAGATAAATTCCGGGCGAGGACTTCGTGGTGTAATGAATGCGCAAATCTGTCGACGGAGCGGAGTGTTTCCTAAATTTGCGTCCGTGTGAGGAATTGCGATCGTCCGCAGGTTGAGCGAGCGGTATGCAGGGGGCAAAACATGGACTTACATTGACTTCTTTGGACATTGGCCCATGGGCATGCCCTGCTTGGTCAAGTGAGGGTTCGTACGCTGGTGTTCGGCGCCATATGAGGACAGTGTATCGTCATGACACGAGGTCGGTAGGGAGTGGTGTTAAAAAAGGGACAAACGTCAGACTCTCAAGTCAGTAACTGCAAACTCTGGGTCATGACTCACCCACAATCAACTCGGGGCGGCCTTCTACGTCCATGTCTACCCACTTGAAGATCTGATCGAGCTTCTCCTGTAATGGAACCTTGTCTCTCCAGGGTACGTGATAGGCAGGGGAAAAACCAGACGAAGTGACGGGTGGACCTGGCCACATGAGGTTCGCAGTCTTCAGCCCTGCCTTCTCGGCAGTTTCCCACATCTGATGTGTTCATAAATTCGCATAAACGCACTCGCTGAAGTCGAATGTCAGAGGGTAACACACCGGTTCACCGAGCCACCATGACGCGTTCAACGATGCCTCTGGATGATTGTACATAAACATAGAGTTCGAAGTGGGATCCCAAAATGTCTGCGCAAGGCATTGGCTGAGGATAAGAAGCTATAGAGACTAATACATACGTTTGCGACTATCCCATGAGATTCGGGATAAAGACCAGTCCTACATGAATACAACATCGTTACGAGGTTAGGGGTATCGAAACGCATGTAGAGAGGACACATACATGAGCGACCAGTGATTACTTTTCAGCACTCGAATCAACGCCTTTTTTCCACCAGATAAAGCCATCGCAAGACTCACGGAAAAGTCAGAGTCTGGGTGGTGTGGAATGAGAGTGGTGTAAAGTAAACAAACGGCTCTGAACAGGACGCACGGGAAAGACGGGTTTCATATATTCCGCGCGTATTCCCTGCTTGCTGATGTCTAGTAGGTGAGGCGTTAAGCCTCTATCTAAGTAGTCCGCTCTACATGGCCGTCGTGCGTGACTGTTAGGGTTGAGCGTGGAAGGTACGAGCAGCCTTACCGCAGTCCGTCTATTGAAACGAGAATGACAGTGCGCTTGAATTCATGCGTTCCATTCCACAGGTAATCTTCCCTCGGACCTTCCCCCGGAGCATTTGGTTGACTGGAGAGGTAGAAGAACCCACCAAGAAGAAGTAGCCCCAACGCAGTGAAAGAGACGAGCGCAGGCTTCTTCCACCCGCGTTCACTAGACTTAACCCCGACCTTGACTTGTTCTTCGACGTCACCATCAACATTCTCAAGTAGATGGCGCGTTTCTTGGTCGTCGTTGGTGGCCGACGTGTCGTGCATGTCGAAGGACTCGTCACTGGGGTGGTCCCACTGAGTGGTCCTACCTATATAGTATGTGTGGCTGTGCCTCCCCCTCATGTCCTACCGCTTGCCTTGGCCGTTGCTTGCGCTCGTCGCGCTCATCCGACTCCCGTTTGACTATGCACGACGCCAGCTGACTTACTTATTACTTTCCATTATCGCTACGGGACCAGTACCGAGACACATAGCCTTCGAGATGGACGGCAATCGCAGGTATGCCAGGAGTCTGGGCAAGGAGGGCAAGCAAGGCCACGGAGACGGCTTTCGGACACTCCTGCGGGTCGGTGCACGGTATTCTCGTATGTACATGCCATAAACAAGTTTAAAGGTCCTCGAACTCTGCCTACGTCTCCGCATTCACTGTGTTACTGTGTATGCGTTTGCTATCGACAACTTCAATCGCCCGAAAGAAGAGGTCGACGCGCTTATGGAGATGGCCGAGACAAGACTTGTCGAGATTGCGGAGAAGGGGTTCGTCGTGCGCTCATTCGTGTTCGTGCCGTCTTACCAAGTCTCGTCGCTCTGGGTTTCCCTAGGCATTTGTTGGACCGATATGGCGTTCGCCTCAACGTCCTCGGAAAGCGCTCCCTACTCCCTCCCAAGGTACAGGTTGCCATCGAGAAAGCAGAGTACATGACACGTCATAACAATGCGTACGTGTCCATATGCGCGTGCGCTCAATACTCATGTGCCCAATCCCCTTCGAACAGTGCCATCCTGAATGTCTGCGCGCCGTATTCCTCCAAACACGAAATCACGAGTGCTGTGGAGAGTGCGGTACGAGAGGCACTAGAGAACGGAGATATGGACGGAAGGTACATATTGTTGTTCTCTGCATTCCTGCCCGTTCCGTGGGTAGTATTCTCAGTTCATGCTCTTGGTCCAAGCCTTCCATTTCACACCAGTAACATATCCACAACTTCCCCATGCACTTACTATTCTTGTCCTCAGCGCGATTACTGAAGGCACCATCGAGGCCCAGCTCTCCACCAGCCTTGTGGGCAGCCCACCCCTCGACGTGTTCGTCCGTACTAGCGGTGTGAAGCGGTTAAGTTCATTCCTGACGTGGCAGGTATGCATACTCGCCTTTCACTCATCTGTACATGTCAATGCTCACTGTCGACATTCTATGCCCCTATGCTATCTGTCCTCCGCCACATCAATTCATCCATGAAGTGTAACGAAAACACTCAAATCCATATGGTCGACACGTACTGGCCTGATTTCGGCCTTCGCGACTTCATACCTGTCCTTTTGCAATACCAGTGCAAGGTTTGGAGGGAGCAAGGTGCCTCCCGTTCGATGTAAAGAGTGGTTTGTATAACGCTGTCGTTAGTTTGGGTGACTTCCAGCCTGAATTTATGGTCTAGCGTCAGTGAACCTTTAATGCATGCTTGTAGGGCCACAGTGTTGTACGTTCCGCCCTGAGACTGTTAGAGTGTGGCGGAACTAACGACAGATTTCTCGCCGAGTGATTCAAAGCGTGTTTCGATCATGTATTGTTCTTTCATAGGCACAAATGCCACCATGATGTCTTCCAACTCACGCAGGCGTCGAGTTCCTGACCACCACAGCAACCCAATATGTACCCAACACTACATGGGCAAAAGTTGCTTTGCAGGTGCGGTAGCATTATTATTGCCAGGTAATGTTCGACGAAAGGGAGCGAAAAGAAATACATTACACCAAGGGAAGGATAACATTGAGTGAGCAGTGGTACAACCTTATGTAAAGTACAACATCGCAGACACGGACCTACGCCGTTATGCTCTCCCGGTCCATGCGTCGCCGTTTCCGTTCTTGGTCCTCCAAGATTATTCGTTCAGCGGCTGACAGTGTCGATGCCGGTCGCTTCTTTTCCCCGGACTGGGTCGCTTCTTCAGCTACGCTGCGGGTTGCTACGGACTTGAAGGCGTTAATGCGCTTCAAGGGGTTCGTCTTGATTGGATTTATATCTCGCTTGACACCGCTCAACTCCAGTTTGTCTCCACCCGAGGGCTGTGGCCTCGAGGATTGATCCAGCTTCGAGGACTTACGCGCAAGGCTAAGCACGACTTTCTCAGCCCCCTCATCTCTCTTCAATCCCTGTTCTTCAGGACTCTCAGACCTCGAGCCCTGCGCCTCCTCTTGTTCCCTAGCCCGTTCTATCTGCTCTGCAATCAAGAGCCGCTCGCGCTGCTCGTCAGACATGGTGGCGCGTTCCTTCTGGAGCGTAGCCGCTTGCTTTGCAAGCGCTTTGGGTGAGTTGTCGATCCATGCGACCCACCACCCCTCGTCTGTCTCATCTACATGCGCGATACCCGCCCGACCGAGATGTTTGACAAATTCGGTCAGCGTCACCCAGCGAGTCGCGTTCATATGGACATGTTCTTTGTTCTGGATAAGCTCCTGGTACACCCTGTTCGCAAACACCCTCTTAGTTCCAAACCTGTTGATTATATTTGACTTTAAAAGCCATTCCTTCACCGTCCGAACAGACGTACTCACCGTCTAGACAGTAGCTGTACAAAATCATGCTGGAATTGCGAGGAAAAATCTGCGATATGTCTTCCGGCATGCTCGCCAACGACCAGCATTTGACGGAGATGGGCCTCTGATTGCGCGTGGCACTTGAACCCGTTCTCGTCTCGGCACTGTTTCTGGCAGACCTGGCAATACCATCGTAGGCGCTGCAGGCCTTTCGCTTTCATTTTATTCGCCAAGTACTTTGGCGTTCCGACTGTCGTCGACTGTCAGCGGAACCGAGATGCAAGTTCAAGAACGTACCTTCTGCGCGGGGCATCTTGGGCTGGTACAGTTGTCGATATCGATGACGGGCAGGTGACAAGGACGGTTAACGAGAAAGTTTCCCACGCCGTTGTAGCAGGGTATGGTCACGTGACCTGTCGGGAGGTGTTGTTGCAGGTTGCCGGTCTGTACAACGCTAATGGTGCTCAGCGAGAAGGCAAAGGGGAAGCAGAAAGCCGTCGATCCTGAGCCAAATGGCCCACCTGACTTTCGAGAACTGACAATCCGGTTTACGGAGGGCATACCGGACCTCGTTCTACACATAGTGGAGAAGGACAGTGTACGAGATGTCAAAGCCAAGGTATGCACTATCGTACTTGGTTAACTGATCTGGGCCTTAAAGGCACAATTTCATGAATCAGATTGCCATTGAACGCCCTCAACTTTCTGATCGGAGACTCAGACTTATCCATGCATGGTCGTCTGTTGACTGACGGTATCCGTTTGCACCCTTGGCTTACTGCGCTGGAGGAGAAGCAGCATCGTGTGACCTTTACAAGTGAAGAATCACACCCATCAGCACAACCATCGATGATAACGTGGTTGCACTGTTCCGTGGGCCCAGTGATTGAGCGGGGTACGGAGTCGGAAGAAATCCCCCAGGTGCGTCTCGCTTGTGTGGCCTTTGAGACTCCAGCGTTAAAAGCGGGGATGTGTAGGTGGCCCAGATACAACCCTTGAGTGGTTTCGACCGCCTTGCAACAGCTGGATTTTCGGAGGAGGATATCGCCAACTTCAGGAGGCAATTTCATGGTCAATCTTCTGCAAACTATCTTGACCTGCCCTTCGAAAACGATGACGATTGTACGCCATTCCACTCTGAATGCGACTTTTCTGTAATTAATATCGTTTGGAAGATGACGAACATGCGCGTGCACTAGAAGAACAATGGATAGACTCGCTGGACGACGCGGGCAACGCACAACTTGCCCAATCATCGTCTCAGATGATGGTCATTCGGGGTGTTGTACTTGGATTCTTCTTCCCCATCATTCCGTTTTTCTTTCTGCGCGCTAGTAAACCGGCAGCATTTTGGGATGATGGCACTCAAGTTGAAGCGACAGAAAGTGTCATATTCCAGTGAGCCAATTCTCCACCCTGATTTTTCATTGATGATGACATGATCGCATTGTAGACGCAAGACACAAGTTGGTATCGTTTTTGGGTTTCTTGTGAACCTTCTGTTCGGGACGTGGAGATATCTCCTGGATCCTTCCTGACCTCGAAAACGTGTCCGACGTTTGCGTTACTGAACATGCCGCTGCACTCTGAACAGTACCTAGAGCTCTCAGGTCAAACTCTGACTTCTGAGTGAGTCTAATGGATGGACGAGTGAGAGTTTCGTCGATGGTGAAGAGTGATGATTTATTATCCTCCTATTCCAATACGTGGAATGCACGAATACACCTGTTTGGTGCTCAGCGTTCTGAGGAGTCTATGATTACGGCCGTGGGTCAAAGTCGCATTAGTTGGGTAGGTCTTCCATTGCTAGCTGGGAACAACAGTTCCGAGATTCCAACCAGCGTCTGGGCGTCCAAGGCGTGCTCCGTTTACGTGAAAACCCGTGTCCACACTCCCCACTTCGTCGTGGCATCGCGCCAGCGACCTGAACAAACTCCCATCGCATAGTCTGATCGGATGCTCTGAAGGTCTCCATTCTCCGTCTGTTGGCCGCGTCTCTGTCGCGTGCTACCACCACCAGCCTTGTGGGCAACCGACCCCTCGATGAGTTTGTTCGTACCAGTGGCGGCGTGAAACGGTCAAGTTCATCTCTGGCGTGGCAAGTACGTATACCGTCTGTTTCACTTATCTATATACTTCCCTCATGTTCATGCTGATTGTCGTCGTCCTATGCTCCCCTCCGCCACATCAATTCTTCCATTAAGTGTAAGGGAATCAAGTGGTCGATACGAGTGGCCTGATTTCGGCCGTCCGTGACTTTATACCTGTCCTTTTGCAATACCAACGCAAGATCAGAGGGAGCAGGGTGCCTCTTGTTCGATTAGAGAGTGGTCGTATAACTTGGGTTACTTGCAGCTTAAATTCAAGGTCTAGCGTCAGTGGACCTTCAATGAATTCATGCTATCCTACAGTATCGTTCGTCCTGCCACGAGACTATTAGAGTATGGTGAAACCAATGACAGCTATTTCCAGAGTGATCCAAGGTGTGTTTTAATCGTGTGCCCGTGATATGCTCCACTCACGAGGATCTGTTACTGCTTTTACCGCACCTTACATACTACCCACTTGCCAACCACCCCCTCCTTCCTTCGAATATGGCCATCCTTCTCCCTCTCCCTCATCCAATCGTCAACCGTGATCTTTCCGATCCCCAGAACACACTCCTCTATCCCCCCTAAAGAAGCGCTTCCAACACTTTCCAATGCCAGATACCGTTCCAACCACCTTGTCAGCTTGTCCTCCTCTGACATCTCCCGATATGCACTTCGAAATATGACCCACGCACGGTCTCGCGCTTTGGCACGGAGGCGGGACAAGAGCACGCAGAGAGCTGTTTTCGGCAGATCTGGTTTGCATTGGAACCGTAAAATATGCACGCTCGAGACTGTCTTGCTCAAGCGAGAACTGGAAACGGACGTCGAGTGGGAATTCAAGTTCAAGTCCGGTTTAGAGTTCGTCAACCTCGATTTCGGGTACCAAACCCAAATCTACGCCCTTCGCGTCCCCTACCGACGTCACGAACTCGGGGATGCCACTTCCCCTTGTCAGCTTTTCAAATTCCACGAAATTACATCTCCCAAGAGACCTCGCCACCGCTCTTATCCATCCATACATCTCTGATTTTCTGTCTAGTACACACTCCGGGATGCTTTTCAGAGTGTCGAAGTAAGCTCGTTGAGAGGGGTGTGTGAGTATGAGGGTATGAAGAAGCATTAGTATTGCTGCGAGCGACGCGGAGAGCCGAGACGGCAACGAGGATCGAGACTGGAGAATATAACAAGGACGAGAGGTGGGTGAGGGGGTCGAAGATAGAGCCAGTGACGCGGGCGGTAATGAGGATGAAAGCTGGGACGGCTGGTTGGGTTGAAGAACGGCGGTGTACATTCCCGGAACGAGTCGCGAAAGAATGGACGTCGTATCCAACATACCTACCGACGACTCAAACATGATTGATAGATAAAGTGACGTTTCGTACACTGCGATCAGGTGGGAGATGTCCAATTCAGAGATGGTACTGGGACGGTGAGTGAGTGGGCGGAATGGTACCCATCGATGGGACGGACCTTGCAATGAGAATTGGTCGCTGCGGCCCGATGATATGAGCCCTTCGCGAAGTTTACCTACAGACATAAATTTCAGGGATTAAGGCATACAAAGAGCATCCCCCGAATAGCGAGTATAAAGGACGTACGAAAAAGAATGAGAACATTCGTCTGACTCTCCACTCTCTTTCTCTTCGCGGACTCGCTCTGGCACACTGGTTGGTTCAAGTACTCATCCCAAAACGCGGCCAGCTATAATTCGGGAGTGCACTTGGTCAGTACTATCAGCATAGCATCCCCTCTGAAGTAGACACCTTCCCGTCGATAAATTCCCAATATCTTTCTTGCATGCGAAAGTCTTTCAACCTACAGACTCGAATCTGTCGGTGATCCCACCAAGTAAAACTCACATCAAACTCACGAGTCACCATCTTTGTCGATTCCACTACTGCGACTGACGGAAGGGATGTAGTCCAGTTGATTCACCTGACGAGACGTTGTGGGGCTCGTTCGAGGCGGGTTCCACCTACCACGAGCCCGACTACGCAATGGAGGATTGCGAGGGTTCTTGGCATCAGAGTGGGCAGGTACATGGGCATTCCCATTTGCACGTTGACCTCGCCTTGCTTGCATGGATTGTGTCCGATATCGACAACTGTTAGGACGTCGCAATAACGCAAGTCGAAACAAGGAAGTTCATACTCACGCGTGGCACCCTCATCGATTGTGCCAATCCTACCTTCGAGCTTCAAAGCGACCCAACCCAATGGCCCCTCCCAACCTGGCACGGGTCTGGAAGAACCCTTCAAGTCACATCTGGGCCATCCTTTGCATCTGCATTCGCTTGTGTGTGCCCCGGTATGGTCTTTCGGTCCTTTGTTACTTTTGCCATGCCGACTATGACACAGGTAAGCAATCTTGCCAAGATTCACAACTCTATCTCCTGTACCAGAATCTAATGTGCTCTTTTATGTGCGAACGTACTGGATGGAGTGTTGGAGGTGGACCTAAACGAGCAGGGATGCATACTCCTCCTGCAACATGACCTGATAGCCTCTTCCAAGTCAGCGACCATCGCAGGTGTGGCCTTGGAGGGGTCTATCAGATTCTGTTGGCTAGAAGCTAGAACCCCAACATGTCATCGGTGTGCTCGAGTCCAGCATACCCCACCAGACCAACGGTACAGTATACTCTCTGTGTGTTGATCCACAGCTATGGTGATGTTGACGACGTATGATCTCCATCATCCGTACTTGTGTCATCGCGCCATTGCATTAACCCAGGCAACATGGTAAACCATTCATCGAGCACGGCATCAGCGTCTTCCCTTTATCCATCCCTATCACTCTGCATCCCTGTCTGTCAAGGCATCGTTCCCGCCAAATCTCTCCTTCCACTCCTTGATACCACCTCTCATCACAAATGCCTGCGACTTCGTATCACCCTTGTCATTCAAAAAATCTTGGTACCTGCAACCGCGTGTTAAAAAAAGGAGACGTCGGGATATAATGATGGTGAGAGAAGCGCACCATCTCGCACATCTCGGGCCTCTTCCATGCGAACTGCCACAGTAAAATACCACCTGTTTCTTCTCTCCGAACCTCTCGTGGAAACTCGGAAGATCGTCGTAGAATGTCTGAGCAGGACACTGTACGCTTCCTCGTACGTGGCCGCCCTGTCCGTACATCAAGATTTCGTAAATCCGAAATACACCAAGTCGCGAGAAAAGAAAACAGACGTACCGCGTGGTCTTTCCTTCTGACATCGACTACAACATAGTCACCTTGCTCTCCACTTCTGCTCCCCACCATCTTGGCCACGTCCCCACAATCCAAGTATGGAACTTCGGATACAGGTGCTGGATATGCAATCCACCAGGTCTCTTAGGGCTGATTCGAGGGGAGTATTTCCACCTACTTCCCCGTGGGTCGGTTTTGCCACATGGAAACGATAGGACATTTTGTTATCCGCTTCCCATCGGCGTGAGCACGGATGCCGGGCTCTAGAGCAAGCGTTGAGTACCCACCTCGGTTATTGGTAGCTGCAGAGAGGCCGAGCCACGATCATATAACTGCCTGTCCCGCCAAAAGAACATTGAAGATACGCACCAGTCCACCACTCCTTCCGTTTGGCTGCCGTGGTCATACACAGTATCGACGACCAATTTCGAGCGCAAGTTCTCGGGTATCTGTTGTGAACCAAGGCTTTTATCAAGGTACTCTTCTTATATCCGGAAGGAAAACAATTACATCTTCGCAGAGAACGACACGCCCTCCTGGCTTGACCACTCTCCAGATTTCGTTCCCTATCTTCCCCTCTTCCTGCTGTCGTTCGGAATCGGAGTGGAGGGACCACATCGATATGACCAAGTCCACGGAGTCCGATAAGACGGGTAACTCGTCCCTCTGTGAGGTGGCATGCACAAATGCGACTCTCGGTGGCTTCAAGCCGTTCACCGTAGCAGCCTGTCTAGCTTGTGCGATAGCGTCCTAGTTGCAGCAGATTGAGCGGGGACTGGATAAGCACTTTGTATCCACTAGCTAATGCCTTTTCGACTTGAACGTACCAAATGCTCGTCGATGCCTATGACTTGTCCCTCGTCACCTATCCTCTTCGCAATGTCGAAAACCCCGGATCCTGTGCCACACCCCAGATAGAGCACCGTTTCTCCCTGTAGATAACCATCGATCATCGGAGGATAAGCGACTCGATACCTCGCATGCAGCAGGTTAATGGATAAGGCTACACGAACCTCTGTCACGAACCCAACATCGATTGCAGGTGTACTGCAACCAACCGGATCGGCAGCCTTGTCGATGTCTTCCCCACCGACCATCATCAAACTTGGTGTGTATCGCGACATTTCACGCACTTACATGCTTTTTATACCTGCATCAAAACGAATCCCAGGGTGCCTCAATTCTCACAAACGTCTAGCCGTCAAAATATTGCATCCGGATCATACTTCCAAGTCTATACGAAGTACGTCGCCGATCCAGCTCTATCTACTTTACCCACCGCACTCCAGAATCCGTCACTCAGAGCCACTCCTTGAACCTCATCTGATAGAGCACCTTCACGATATGCACCACACAAGCATACGTCGCAATGATAGCAACGAGGTATGCATAAAACTCGGGATGCGGTGGCCTCATTTGCAATGCCGTGTTCACTTTGGGAATGTAAGGAATCGCCATGGATACACAGGCCATCCCGAAGGTTACCAGTACGACCGGGAGCGAAGCGCGGGATTGGATGAAGGGTGTTTTACCAGTTCGGAGGAACTGAATGATAAAGAGCTATTAAAATAATTGGGGATCAGATGTAGGAGACGCGAGGCGTAGAAAACACGGACCTGCGTCAATGATCCCTCCAAGAACCAGTTTGTCTGAG
This sequence comes from Pisolithus albus, assembly GCA_024613165.1. NCBI lineage: Eukaryota > Fungi > Basidiomycota > Agaricomycetes > Boletales > Pisolithaceae > Pisolithus > Pisolithus albus. The sequence continues at coordinate 69,919 of JANFAB010000134.1, forward strand.
CAAGCGTTACCAAAGGCGAATCGGCCGTCCTGATCCCATAATAGAACCTGTTCGTTGACATCAGCTCACACGTCGTCAACTTCGAACGTGAAGATAGACAGCACGTACCAGTTGATACAGAAAACTGTGATATCAAATGGACTAGAGAACGGTCCAAGGCAAACCATGAACCTGATAATGGAGAGCGCGCTCCACGTTCTAGGGGTTTCCAAATACTCAGGATCGACGTTATCCCTACGTATACCAATACAATCAGACCATAACATGACACAAGTACACGGCATGGGCGTACCAAGGGATAGACCCTTGAGAGAAATCATACAACAGGTTCTGGACCAGAAGTTGCAGTGGAAGCATTGGCTGGTAGGGCAGCCATGCGGATGCGACTAGACATAGAACACGCGTGATCAGTCATTGCCGTCTCCAACCCTGCATATCGGACGTACCCAACACCGAAAAAACGTTCCCGAAGTTCGACGAACACGCCATCTTGATGTATTTAACGGTGTTCAGAAGCCTAGGCACACACCACACCCAGTTAGCCCACCGATCCCACCGAGACGAGGAAGGCAGAAGGAAACATACGTGATCCTGCCCTGCACCACACCGAGGGCCACCACACCCAGACTCTTCTCGAGCAAAATCACATCGGCAGCTTCTTTTGCGATCTCCGTCCCTGAATCCACAGAAATTCCAACATCTGCACCACGAATTGCAAGCGCATCGTTGACACCGTCTCCCAAAAATGCGACCGCTCGGCCGCCATCGCCGGCACGTAGAGCTTTCACGACCTCAAGCTTTTGATACGGTGAAAGCTTAGCAAAAATGACGGCCCGCTCGACGGCTTCCGCGAATGCGTCCTTGTCCTTGGAGAGTTCTGCGAGTTGAGGTCCTGTCACGATTAGGTCGGCCTCGCTAATGGCACCAACAGCCTCTTCGTCCGCCTTCTCCGACTTGAGCATCACGTTGCGCGTGTTCAATAGGCCGAGATCACGTGCGACTTTTCCTGCGACCGCCGGCGCATCACCCGTAAGGATACGAACCTGGACGTTGAGCTTGGATAATTCCTTGATGGCATCCGCCGCATCCGGCTTGAGGGGATCCAAAAAGCTCACGAAGCCGACGAAGACTAGATCCTCTTCGTCTGCTGTGTTGATAGTCATGAACTGCTTGACCGTGGCACATTTACAAGCCACGGCAATGAGTCGTAGCCCCTGCTCGTTCAACCTATTCGACGTGTCGAGGATGGCACGACGATCGTCCTCCGTCAACGTTGTATAGGCAGTGCGTTCGAGCTTGAAATCAGGACAAGGATGCCGAGAACGACCGCTGTTGTCGATACACAAAGGTACACCTTTCCAGCACCTCCTCGACGGCGCCTTTCGTGATCAAGAGGCCCTCTCCATCTGTGGATGGACGGGACACGAGAATCGAGAGAAGTCGACGCGTTGAGTCAAAGGGAACCTCGCCGTGCTTTTGCCAGCCGTCTTGATGACCGTCTCCAGCGACAGGCCCTTTTCCGTTCGCGTGCGCATACTCTACTATGGCACGGTCTATCGGACTGCGGGTTCCGGTCTGCAGGAGGGAATTTATGTACGCCAGCTTGATAGGGAGCTCCGAATCTTCGCCATTGTCAGTAACGGAGTTGGAGACGCTAACCAAGTCGATGGTCAACGTTCCAGTTTTGTCTGAGCACAGAACCCTGACAGCGCCCAAATTTTGGATGGCATCGAAGCGCTTGACAATGACGTTCTTTCTAGCGATACGGACGGCAGACAGAGCAAGATTGGATGTCTTCCAGACATGGTTTAGTGCACACGAAACAATGATGGAGGGGTGGTACGTACCACAATCATGGGAAGCATCTCGGGCGTAATACCAACTGCAATGGCGATGGCGAACATGATTGCACCTTTCCAATTATGGCTGACAGCTCCCTGCACTATGAATACGATGGGCGCCATGACCTAGGGACGCATGTTCACACTGCCCAAAAGAGTACGAACTGTCCCACTTACAGCCATGAAAGCCATCAAGACATAGCTGACTTTTCTAATCCCGACTTGAATCGCATTTTCTGGTCTCTTTCTATTCAGCTCTTCAGCGATACCGGCCATATACGTATCTTTCCCGGTGGAGATTACGATGGCACGTCCATTCCCAGCCGATGCAGATGTTCCGGACAAGCATACGTTGTCGTTATTCAAGAGGTGGAACGTTTCGGATTCAGCAGCAGGGATTAGGCGAATCGTCTTATCGATCGGCATCAATTCACCCGTGAGAGAGGCCTGCGTGATGGCCAAGGCCTCGGAGGAAATGAGAATGCAGTCTCCAGGGAAAACGTCACCGCCTGCAGTACATCGTCAGCAAGTTCGTCGGTGGAAAATAGAGATGAGAGTAGACTGACTTGCTACAGCAATCACATCGCCGGGGACGATAAGCTTCTGATCGATCTCCAACTCTTGTGAGATTCCACTGACGCGCCGAACGACGCGAACCCTGGTGACGATTGATCTAACCAATTTGAGGGCCTGGACCATGGACTTCATTTCCTGCCAGTACCGCAGACCGGTCGAAGCGACGACCATGGCCATCATGACGACGAACGTAGCGACATCTTGTGTGGCAATATTGACACATGCCAGGATGGTCAACAGTACGTTGAACGGGTTCCAGAGGGCAGTCCACAGCGTGGACAGGGCAGCCAAGGGACGTTCTGCCACGGGGATATTCTGACCATGCTGCTTCAGGATTTCTGCAGCAGCTTCCTCTGTCAATCCGAGTGGACTCCAAGTTGGCTCGAGCCTATCGTGTGCAGGGTTTTTGTCAGTCTAATCGCGACGTCATCATACCTTCAAGACTCACGCGAAGATGTCGGAAGCGGGTATTTGAGCGAATCGAGCCAATCTGGAGGTCACGAGCTGTTCACGTGTCACGTGGTCTGCCGTCGGCGGGGGTATGTTCGGCGGACGGCGGAAGGAAAGGAGCCGGGATGTAAAAAAAGAATTGACGAACGTCATTTCTTGTAATGCCGGATATTTCCATATAAGTCAATGATTAGAGACACGTGCCAAAAGATTTTTCCGATCGGAACTACCTCTGATTTTTTTATAATTTTTTGTAGAGAGAAGGCGTTCAAGGGTGGGTTACCTGAGGCACTGTGCAGACTGGGGAATCACATCAGCTATCGTGCAACGGGGCCTACGTCGAGGAGAGGAGACGAACAAAGGCGAAGGTATAGGCGTACAAAAACTCCCATCTGTTGGAAAGCGTCGAACTGAGGAGAGACGAGAGGAGAGAAACAAGCCAAGATTATATGCAAGTCACGGAAAATTTTACAGCTCCGACCGGCCGTGCGGCGTCAGGAGCATATCGGACAATACTGGAAGTGAGGCACCCAGGGAGTACCATGCTGTGGGCACACTTCATATTCGCCATTGGCTAATTACTTCGGCTAGGTTGAAGTTCAATGAGCCGTAAAAACAGGTCGTCCGGCCATCTGCCACAAGTCCCTTCGGGATCAACGGACCTGTTCTCCGCTGCGGAAAACGTCGGACCGCACGAGACTCCCCGTCCATATGCAGACATCGCAGTGCAAATCTTTGGTCCACAAGTTACTCACATCACAATACTATGATGTGAATGAAGAAATTCCCCCTCCCCCCCAGCGGACATGACTGTGTTGTGGAGCCAGTCCTCACCAAATGAAACTGGAGATTGCTGATTGGCATATGTCTCAGGGACTGCGAAGGCGCTGATTGGCTGGCATTGAGGGTGGCTCTATTCAACAGCCGATGCCCTCAACCACACCCTGAGAATGTCACCAGGTTTCACCCCTTGAAGGTGTAACTCGGGTGGGTCCTCCTTAAAAGGGGTCGAAGGATGACACATGCTCGGAACGAGGTCGCCCAACATGTCAACCTGGAGGTTTAATTAACTTGCCAACCACTCGACGGCCATTGGTAACACCTGTCCTGAATTGAATGAAGTTGACTGGCATGAGGTTATCGTCGCAAACGTTCATGGTGATGTGATTATACAGCCCCTACAACTTCCCTTCCGAACGTTCTCTCTCGCCATCGCCCTTTTTATCCGTATCATTTACCTGCTCGGCCCCTCGAGGAGTACACATTTGTCCTCATCCTTGACTATTGCAGGCGCTGCCTCAACGCTAGTCGGGGCTTCGGTATCAGCGTCCGACTCTGACACGGTCAGAGCCCTCTCCAAATCCTTCGTAACCCGATCCATCTCACTCTCTATCTTCTCCGCTTCGTCGACTTTACCAGCCGCCTCGGCCACCTCGACGTTTCCTGCTGTTTCCGTCCACACCTTATCGAGTTCTTCCTCCCATCCCAACTCGCGACACAATGTTCTCACGATCTCGTCACATTTTCCAATAAATACCAGGTCGTCCGGCCTATCAAAATCGCCTACTTCGACCAGATTGATGAGCACCCGTGGACAGTCTTCCGGAACGAAATAGACAAGCGAGGCGAACGGATACACCGTCAATGACGTTCCAATGACAATCAATAGGTCTGCTTCCCGAAGCGATGGAATGGAGGCGCGGAATTTATCCGGTAACTATGTCACCAAAGATCCACCCGCGTCAGGCGCGTTGAGGACAGAAAACGATGCTGAATTGGAATGGAATGGAATAACGATGAAATGGAAACGCACGGATTCCCCGAAAAACACGATATCTGGTTTGGCCAACCCTCCACACTTCTCGCATCTTGGAATCTCCGCTTCTCTAATGGCCCTTTTCATCTTCTCCTCCTCATAAGGTGTGTTGCAATCTATACAGCGCTGCGTGGCGAAGCTCCCGTGCGCTTCTACGATCTTATCTTCTGGGACACCCGCTTTCCGTTCGAGCGTATCGATGTTTTGGGTGAAACATGTGTGTAGAAGCCCTCGAGAATGGAGTAACTTGATGAAGGAGTGGGTCAGGGTCGGTCGGTACCGTTCCGGGTAGATCTCTTTGGCTAGGGTATAGACTTTGTGGTTGGCGATGACAGCGGGTGGTGGCAGCGAAGCACAGCGAATCAAAATCGGATGTCAGACTTCGTGTATGAGTAGAACAGATTGGAACTGCGTACAGGGAACAGGGTTGTTGCGAAAGAAGGATATTTGGAAGACTGCTTCTGGGGTTGGAAGATTCAACCGGGCAAGGTTGGCCTGTATAGGCAGGGTCATCATATGTAGTACGCGATGCAGTACAGATATTGCAAGCTTGAACACCCACGTATAGACCTGTGCACGCAATGTTTGGATGTCCTCCAAGGGTATGATTCTGGAGGATTGAGCTTACCAGTCTTGGGAGAACGAAAGTCTGGGATGCCAGCCGCCGTGCTGACGCCTATACGAATCAAGCATCGTTCAAGTCAAGGCGCAGGTCAAGGAGGCAGCGTCTTACCTGCTCCTAGCTGCGATCAGGATTCGTGAGGTAATGTACCTACGTACAGATGGCAAAGTGACGTTACCATGAGGAAGACGTTCCGGCACTGGTCGGATTTCATGTAGTCGGCGAGTGCTTTGGGGTCATCTCCACGTAAACGCTTCTTCTTACCGCCAGACATTGATGTGTGGCTGGAGAGCATCGGGATGGTGTAAGTGCCAGCCTCAGCGCTTCAATGCATTTATCTTATCTATCACGTGAGGACGGGGAGTAGAGCACGCGATCACGACTGTTCTACCTCAGTCGCGCAACGGACGGAAAGGGACAAGTATAAAATATATCTGAAAGATAAACACATTCAGCCTTAAGTAGTCAGTACGCGAGCAGGATGTCATGACCAGGACAGCGTTGCAAGACGTCACGAAATAGCATAACCAACCAAAAAAAAATAACTGGACGTGAATGCATGACAGTTCGTTGCGAAAACTAGTATAATGTGGTGTAGGTTTAAAAGCGAACAGATGAGGATGGGAAAGGATGATGGAACTTGGTATGCTTTAACACAGATGTCGATAGCAATGGATGACAAAAGCGGGGAACGGATCAGACAACGAAATCAGAAAAATGAAAGTGTGGGGTATGTATAGGTAGGGTCCATATCTTCAGGAGCCAAGAAAGGACAGACATGATGACGTATATCACGAGACGAGAGTAAAAGATAGGAACGTGGACCAGCCAGGGAAACGAAGGACGACGTCCGACGGGGAAGAGCTAAGGTAGAACGAAAATTGGAGACAAGTCGAAAACTAGGCGACCAAGGTGCGGGACAACCTTCTGGAGACCGTCTTGCCAGGCACGATCGCTTTGATCGCGCGACGGACCAACGCAGCGGTGTTCTTGCTGTCGTCCTTGGACGCGCGTGGTGCGGTCCCAATTGCATTGGAACACGTAGTGAAGCCCAGCTCATCGATGGACGATGCACGGCACCAAACATCATCGCTGGACACGGGAGGAGGCATTTGACGCTTGCCGGTGCCAAAGACACCAAAGGTACGACCATGGCTAGCGGGTAACTTGCCGGTATCGGAAGGTAGGGTATTCTGGAGAGGTCTGAAATTGTCGGATTGGTATCCCTTGCCAACACGTTTCACACCAGTAGTGGCCATCAAAAAACGGTCGTAAACGCCCTCTAAACGACGTCTCTCGGGGGAGGGTGGAACGTTCTGGACGTCGCCGGACCCACGAGGTGGATACGGCTCAACGTGGTAGGGGGAAGCCGTCAAGTCGTCGTTGAAGTTGTCCGCGAACTTCGGAGATATCGGCGTTGCAACGAACAAACTTCTATCGAGTACGGCAGACAGACGTGGTGCAGTCGGTTTCTCTGCAATACCTACCGCTCTCAAGTCAGACTCCGACGAGAAAAAAAACTGAAACGAGGGAGACGTACGCTCATCTGCATTGAGTTCCATCTCCAATTTGGCCACGTCCCTAATGTGTCGGTCCAAATTCCCGTACGAACGACTCTTCTCTCTTCTCTTCGATGGAGTTCCCACAATCGATATCTCATCTTCCCCAGACTTTTTCCTCTCTTGCGCAGGGGACCGTGTTGAGATCGTCGCGCGGCGTTGACGCGGAGGAGTTTGACCAAGCACACTCAGCGTCGGTAGAACGGGACAAGACGACTCGGGGGCATCAATATAAGAAAATGACATGCTTGGGTCTCCACGCGCGGGTGAAAGTGGCGCATTAGGATCGGTCGTCTCCGCAAATATTTGGTTCGCTGGAAGGTGTCGGCGAGGGAGGCGGGAGGAGCGAGTTGTGTTACTGTTGTTGTTGCGTTGGGATTGACGAAGATGATTGTTTTGAGAAGACGAGCGGGAAACGGGTACAAGTGGGAGAGCAGTAGGCTCAGCGATACTCGTTGACGCGAAGTTTTGCCGCGTCTCTTCAACGACCTCTGTAATCCACAGCATATCAGTTACACCTCGCGTGAAAAAATGACACCAGCTAGACCCACTCTCGACACTTTGTATCCATAGATTCATTCTGTCCATAGCGATCTCCTCCTCAGAGCGAATGTTCTCCCAGCTAAATCGACCTTCGCCCGACCGACGAGACTCGAAATCAATCGCAATTGGCTCAGGCGTGGGACACCATACTGGCGTCGTACGGCCAGTGAATTGAGCCAGCGTGGAAGACTTGTAGAGGCGGACTCCCTTGTCTGTATATCACAATGTCAGTCAACCGCACTGCCCCAGAAAAGCCGGAGCCGCACCTATAGAAGCCTTGATGCTATGCTTTAGGCCACTCAACGCTGACTCACTTGTTCGGTGTATTTCAACAGGTAATCCGTTGTCTGTCCCATATCAACATGAGTGTGCCCATGTGGACTCGACGGAGGTGGAACTTACCATCGACACTGTTCAACACTTCTTCAGATTTGCGTGCCCGCTGGCGGTCCTGACGGAGGGTCTTCTGATCGAGTGCAAGCGCCGACAACAACCCATTACAAGATGATAAAACCTGCGCGGACGCTCTCACGGCGATCGCAGCAACCTCGATCTGACCCTTCTCGGCGTTCAAGGGTCCAGACCCGCCAGTCAGAGTCGAAGTCGCCAAACCAGAAGTAGAAGAAATGACGGTTGTTGTCGTGTGCATCGTTTGCACCGATTTTCGTCCGACGACTTCAGACTCACCATGCGAAGGCCTAGTTTTCACTGCTTCATCAGGTTTTTGCACCTCCGGATCGGGTTTGTGTTCCATAAGAATGGTATGACCCTGGGCTGTAGCTTCAGCCTCGACCTCCGCTTTGACTTCCGAGTCCGAATCTTCGGGATCGTCGATGTCGCTCGACCCCGCCGTCGTCGCCAAATCAGAACACGATCGACTAAGGACAGTCGATGCCCTATTCATCTCCCTCAGCCGCGCCCTCTCCTTCTCCCAGTCCATCATTCGATCCCTGGCGCTACCCCTCGTGACGTTCGTACCAATAGATAAGTTGGCCAAAGCCGAAAGGGAGACAGAAACATCCGTTACATCATGATCCTTTGGCGTTGACTTCGCTAGGGGTTGGAATGACGATTGGCCATGAGACTGGTTCTGGCTCTGATTTTGCATGCCATGAGTGCCAAACGGTACTCTCGACTCGGCCATGCTGCCAAGACCTGGGCACGTGGAGGGATATTTGGGGGAGTAGTGCGCATTAGATTTTCTTTATCGACATCCTTCCTGGTCACCACACGTCCTCTCGCGTTCGTGTGCGAAGCAACATTGCTGTCGTTCCCGGTACCACTATCATACTTGCCTTTTGCTCCCTGATCTCTAGCTCTCCCACCTTTCACCTTTGGTGGCCGTTTCGAAGTAGCACCCGCACCGACGCCATGCGCGCTCAAATCAACGTTCCGCGCGAAACCTGTCAGATCTACGAGAGCACGCGCACGCGAACGGGGAGGTCTACCAGAAAGTTGTTTCGATGTGGAGGTGGTGGAAGTCGTCGGTGTGGGGGGGAACAAAGCCGCATGGACGGGTGACACGTTTCTTGTAGTTGTGATATCGTCCAAGGCAGGACTCGACGCTTCCGTTGGAAAATCGTCCTTGTCCAAGCGGCCGACCGGAGAATGGGACAACTGCCTAAGAGGTCGTCTCTGTTCCTTCTCTGTTGCGCCCGATCGTGGCGATGGCTGACGCGGTCCAAGAGGTTTCCTAAGCGACGACACTGACCTAAGAGGAAGAAGTCTCGGGGACTTAACATTCGTGGCATCGTTTGCGTTATGCATATGTGCAATATCCTCCTTCTCCGCAGCACGTTCCTGTTGAACAGTCCCGTCAATCCGTTTTGCGGGCTTCACGACGGGAGATCCCTGCACTGTTGACAACTTGCGGCCCTGACCTGGTACTTGCCCACGAGTGATGCCAGGAAGCGTACGAAGTCTAGGCTGAGATTTAGACCTAGAGGTCAGAAGTGCATGAGACCGCTCGTGGGCACACATCGATTCGACAGCCGGAGCATCAACTTTCGCAAAGTCGGCAAATTCATCACTACTGCACGACGGCACTCGGGAACGCGTGGCTGACGTCGGCGTAGCAGTGGCCGCCCTTGACGCGCTCCGTGAAGCCATGCGAGACTCGGAACGAGAAACGGGTCGCGAAGCGGATGCGGACGAACGTGAGGCAGATCTAGATCCAGACCACGGAAGGGATATGTCGAGGAGACGAGTCATGGATGAATCCTTATCCTTGTTTTTGGCTTTCTCTTTGGAGACGTCACGCAACGCTGCCAACAAAGTGGGGGAGCGTACATGCGACCGGGTAGCTGGGTGTCCAGCTGAGGCTGACTTCTCTGGATAGCCACAAGGCTTTAACTCCGGATCCTTATCACGGAGAGGGCACTTACTATGACCAGCCTTGACGTTGACCATCGGAGCGGATGGATTTTCCCAGTACCCGTCGAGCAAAAGCTCGGTCGTCGTGCACCGCAAATCCGCATTGGGAACGATCATGCGCTTCAGGAACCGCTCCACCGCTTTGGAGATAGAATAGCTGCCCACCCATTTACCTCGCATCTTTGCAGCATAAGTGTATGACGTTTAACTCCTACGCATGACCAACTTACCGTCCGGTCCCAGTACTTCTCGAGATCTTCCTTTTTCTCGAACACTTCGCCTTCTTCATACTCGAAGGGCGTGCGTCCCACCAATATTTCGAAAAAGGTTACGCCAAGAGACCAGACATCGGATTTACGCGTATCGTGGGGCATACCACGAGCACGTTCGGGAGATAGATACTATCCGAGTAAGTGAGCCACCGTATAGTGTACGTAATCACGAAGAAAGCGCGTACTTCGGGCGTGCCATATGTCAAATTGCTGTGGAACGCCTTTGGTGATTGCATGTCATATTTTTCCGCGAATCCGAAATCGACCAGGACAGGAACATTCGCTTGAGAGAGGAGTATGTTGGCGGGTCTGCAATGCGTATATGAGATGGGCATTTGAGCTGCGACTAAAGTGTACATACTTGATATCATTATGAACAACGCCACGCCCATGCAGGAAATGTACTCCTGAGAGGAGAGATCGGAACCACTCCCTTGCGCGTGGTTCTGACACTTCGACTGGAACTAGGGTGGGGAGGTATGCCCTTGGCAAAAAAGACGCGTTAATGTGGGACGCATATATGAATGACATCACGTACATGGTGATGAGTGCGTAAGATGGTGTTATGATGAACGAGTGAAAGGGAATGATAGATGGATGAGGGTCATGCTTGAACGACCTAACTATCTTCATCTCGTTCCATCTATGCGTTGTTCCCGTCAATGCTGGGGTGTACATGCGTCAGGAACCGTTGACGTACAGAGAGCGCACTCTAGCGGCTGTGGTGGGCGTTTTCGAGCGGTGCACCAACTTGACCGCCACTTCTATGTCTCTCTGTTTTCCAGACGAGGACTTTGGACGACAGAGCCATACGCTGCCCCAGTTGCCGAAACCGATCTTGAAGGGAGTGTCAGTAAGGGGGTGTTCGTACGAGAACCGAACAAGATCAGGGTACCTCTTTAACGAAGTGAAGTCGCTCAGCGAGGAGTTGGTCAGAAAGTGAGAATACGTCGTTTGTCTCCGGGGGTGAATCCATCATTATTGAGTACTTGAGTGGTCGTCTGGTAAGGGATGTGAATTGGATGAGTTAGAGATGTGTTTCGTAGAAGTACACAGCAGCCAGGAAGACAAGACAGCAATTGAAGAAACGAGGCAAGACACAAGCCAGCACCTCTCCGTCGTCGCTGTCCAGTTGTCTCTCCAAGCTCAAGCTCAGGTGCGGGGGATGTGATCGAACACTGCACAAACAAATGTCAATAACGCGTACTAGACAATATGGGTCACGTGATGGAATGACATGCCCAACACGTGGATCACACGAGGCCACGGGCGATGTTTGCACGGAAGTCGTCTTTCGTCTTGCATGGCGACGGTGATAAAGGTGAGGCTAATCCGTTCCTCTGAACACGCGTAAAACCAGACGTAAACATCATCGCGTGTAACGCGGGTCCGATCATTACATAATCGATAGCCCACATTACAGTTGCGCGTATGATAATCAGTGTACGTGAAACCGCCGTAGTGTTCTCGTACGTAGACTGGTGCTTGGCTCCTCTTCTCGTATCGTTGAGCTGCTTTGCACCTGCATCACGCGATCAAGCATTCGTCATTTCATTTGTTTGCTGACCATTGCTACTTACAGCAATATTGTGCTCGCACGTCCTCGGTATTTGCATGCTACATTCCCAGGTGACCACTACAATACATACATAGTGTACGAGTCTGCACACATATCAGGGTAATCCCCTCACTCTTCATTGACCTTCTCAAAAAATTCCCTGAGAGTATCTGCAAGCACCCTTGGTAACGCCTCCACATCCCTCAGTACGACATAATACTCGAAAGGAAACGAATCGAGATAGCGTTCCATCGTCAACTCCATCTGCCCCGTTGTGGAGGACTGCCGGTATGATACTTGATTGAGAGCCAAAATGGAGGACTGGGAACCAGCGGTTGCAGAACTTGCAGTCGGGGTGGTGTTGCTGGCGGCAGGCACCAAAGTGCTGCTGCCTTCGTTCAACGCGTCGAGTACGATGAATACCACCAGCACTCGCATGCTTCTTGCGCGACGCAGCGCACGGCGGAGTCGTTCGTGTTCTTGGCAGATTCCATCAGAAATGATGATTTCGAGTTGCCACAAGTCCTTCGTAGCACCCCGACTCCCAGCCGCCTCGCGTGCAGCCTCGAGAACTCCCAGTGAGCCCTCCAGGAATCCTGCGACATCCGTCCGTTGTTGTCGAAACGTCAGCGCAGACAGCACACCCCCGCCCAATACAGGTGAAGAGCCCCAATCTCGAGCACCCTCGCCGAACCCACGCACGAGTTCCCAGCCAGAACCAAATCGTGCAACACCCACTTCCCCTGCTTCGAGTCGTCCGAGCGCCTGGGCGACGAGGACGACAGTTTGGTATGCCAAGTGTACTGCACCGCCACCGCCGCCTCGCATAGACGCCGAATCGTCGACAGCAAGTAAAACTTGATACGCTCTAGCGCTGGGCTTTACGCGGCGCAACCAGATACGGTCCTTGGTGTATTCACTTGCAACCCATGCAATCACCCGGCGCATGTTCAGTCGCTTGCCTGTACGAAAGTCGCCTCGCAGTCTTGTTGCAAGTGTTGGGGCTAGATCAGCCTGAGAGACTCGCACAGTGCGATAGAAAGGGGCATAACCAAGCTCGTATAGAGCGTCCACAGCTGAGTATAGGCAGAGGCATCGACAGTGTCTGGGCTAGACGTGAGAGATTCAAGGGTGGCACGAACGACCTCGTTGGTCACAGATGGAAGCTCTGCTTCAGACTCGTCTTCCGTTGTTCTGGTCGAAGGGTCAACCGGAGCTTGCGTGCTAGTACCTCGCATGGCCTTTTCACGTTCCGTATGAGCCATAGCCCCTTCCAGGTCCACGTCCGTCCGATGGGCCATCTTTTCAGCGTGCAAGTGCTCCATCGCTACATCCCGAGCATCAACTGTCTCCGACACAGGAGCGTCTACGGCAACGACTTCATGTTCCTCCAGATTTCTTTCGACAAGGGTCAGCTCCTTCAGCTTCGCGACTGGTTCCTCAGTTGACTGCCCGAGTGCCTGCATACCGTCTTCATTTTCATCGTGCTCGTACATCACTTGTTCAGCATCATCGGATTTTCCAACTTCCTGAGGATAGGTTTGTTCAGGGGCGCTGAAGATCTCGTCGAAACGTTGCTGTATTTCCTTAAGGGCGTCCCCAAGCTTGCGCAGGGGATCGGGTCCTGGTGCAGAAGTAGGTGCACGCTGCACGTGGGCGGGGCCCGACCGACTGCCGTCGGAATCGGAGCCCGCTTCCGGAATAACTTGAGTTGGTGCAGGCTCACTTGAGGCCTGGGGTTCTGGCGGCGAGGCACAGTACATCGGAAGACCTAAGACGAAGTCAAGACCGTCCCTATTTGATCTTCAACGGAGTACGCACCTCTGCTGTGGTCTCAGCTGCGGATTCCTTACCACCGATACCTTCTTGGGCTGGTAAGGGTGCTGCCTCTTTTTGAGCGTCTGTAGTGCTGTCTTGCAGTTGGGAAGTGCGATTCGTCATCCCCGCATCTCCATCACCATGCGTCAAATCAGGCTCGGCGGCCGCGTTTTCTCCCTGCTTTTCATCGCCTCCGTCGATATCCATTTCGTCAGTCGGCCCATCGGTTGCATGAGGCGGTGCCCCATTCGAATGGGTTTCGTCATCAGCAGTAGATGGCTCGTGACTTGCATCGATATCTGGTTGTCCTGTATCCGCGTCCATGTGAGTGTCTTCGTCCTCAATCTCTGCCACACCTCCTCGATATCAGAATCACGACCGCCTTCCTTGTCGTTGTCGAGGTTCATGTCTTCAGGAAGGTCCAATGTGTTGGCGTCAGGAATGTGTTCGTCCATCGGGGCACCGGCTGCATTAGGGGATTCACGTTCTTCCTCCTGCACGTCTTCCTCGCCTTCTTCCTCACACTCCTCGCCTGCATTTTTTGTCTCCTCTTTCGTCGCTTCTTTTTTCTTGTCACTCTTCCTGCTTTCTCTCTCTTTTGCAACGACGTTAGACTCATCGCTGGCCTGCCCAGAACGATCCTGCGGCAACTCGTCCCCCTGCTGGTCCTCCTCATCCTCTCCAGGTTCATCTCCCCATAACTTTTCGTCTACCTTATTAGGATCTGCGCGATCTAGTTTGCCGAGTTGCTCGTCCGGGCCCTCTCCGTCCTCGGGAGGTTCTTCTTCCCCATCTCCATCCTCTTCTTCCTCTACGTCTTCCATCTCCCCTTCAAAGGGTTCAGTTCATCTCAATCGTATTTTCGTCACCTTTCCCTTCCCCTCTCTCCATATCATTCTACCTCACCTTGCAGTCCCTCAACTTGGCTTTCGTCCTCAATTTCCTTGCTCACATTCTCAACGCCTGCACCTTCCCCGATACCAGTGCCTTCCAAGTCCTTCCCACCTTCGTTCCCTGTGGCCTCATCCCCTTCCTCGGTTTCGGGTGGAATACAAAACCCGCGCGTGGCTAGAGCATGTACCACCGAACACACGACATAGTCGAGTTTAAGAAGTTCTGCAGTCCACCTCGCTTGGCTTTCGAGAAGTTCTTCTGAAAAATGGAGGAAGGAGTGTAAGAACGGGAGTATTCTTTTCAGTGCGGCTTGAATGGACCCCTGCGGTAGCAAGACGAGGCCTTCGGAGATATGGGAAATGCGTTCCGTGATGCTGGGAAGGTCCAGGAGTAAGGTGAACGTGGAGGTGGTACGAGCCCCGTTACGAATATAGTTGTCTACGGGCTCCTCTGAGCTGGAGACCGTGGTGGTCGGACCGGATAGGTCTGAGACCCTTTTGAGCATATTTTGAACGGCAACGAGTACGGTATTGATGAGAGTGTCTACATCCGACGTAGGCTCGATGTGGGAAGCGCTTATTTGGGGGAAAGAGAATGTTCCTTGATCGCGGATCCACTGAGCGGTAGGCACTAGAACGTGCGCGAGATGGGGGAAAGAACTCGTCATCTCATCGATGCGGGTGGGGAGGGACTCAAGCAAGTGAGATGCCTCGACAACGGCGGTATGTTCCTCTATTAAAGATGGTCGGCTCATTTAACAACTGGATGTGTATGAGATTAAACTTACCTCCTAGCAATATCTCTCTCATAACGGATCGACTGCAAGCCAGAACATCAGTCACCCGGTCTCTTGATGTCCGCGACAACAAGCTAAGGGCCTGACATTCATGAAGCAACGGCACGACGTCAGTGTTTTCTTGTGTTCGACCGAACACACGAATGGCTTCAGCAAGTTCCTCCAGCGCGCGAGTAGACAGGCTAAGGGCGAGTCGAAGCTGCTCAACCTTATCAAAGGATTCGATGCGCGCAAGCACTGAGGAATCAGTAATGGCACGTAAACGACTTATTTGACGCTGGAGTGTGGCATAATTCGACAACGCATGGCAAAGCCTGTATCGTACAGTTAGGTCCACAGCGCTTGGAAGAGGAGCACTGAGACATACGTTGACCTGGTTTCTAGAGCCAGAGCGAAGCCCGATTCAGTCAGGCATATCCCGCGACTCAGGTCCCGAGTATTTACGTCACTATGGTGATCGCAGAGGGCCTTTCGCAAGACTGGAAGACATCCGCGCAGACGATCGAAGTAAACTTCACCCTTTTCCGTAGCAATTATGTCGCTAGAGGGCATCAACGGCTGCCCTCGGATCCAAGACTCATCTCCTAACTGACTGACAGTGTCAGTCTTAAGGTGATTAGCCTAAACCACCACGTTTGAGCTCCTTGAGTAGGTCGCTCCACGCCTTTCTCTTGCGCGTGAGTAGACCCTTCCTATATTTTTCGCGTTTTTCTTTGCTCAGCCCCTCTGGAGCAGTTTGACTGGCTAAATCTTTGACTCTCAGTATGACTGCTAACGGATAGCTGTTCGACGTCATGGGCTGTCTGCTGGGCCAAAAATTGACGAATGTTTCCATCGACATAGGAATGGAACTTCGCAAGTGTTCTCCCAAGGTTTCCCGAAGATGGAGGAGTGATCACTGTGGTGCTTGGTAGGCACGGACGGGAGAACGGGTGCCCATGGATTCTGTGACACGTGGGAAGTTCGGGTTGTCGGGCACCTTCCATAGACTCGGTGAAAAGAGAAGAAAGTTTCTGTGCGACAGGCTGTCGTAGAGCATCACGGAATTTGCGAATGATCTTGTACAATTGATGATGCGTTTTGCGTGCACTCTGCTTCAGAGCTTGTACATTGACGTCTTTCCAACTAGCCAGTTTGATGAGCGCGTCAACTTCTTTCTCCAGTGAGCGACGTTGATCTCCAAGTGACTGCGAAAGTTGTGACGAATAAAGATGGAAGAACCGCCAAGAGAAGTGGACAATGCGCATGACGGAGCTGAGGACCGCTTGACTGGGTGGCAGGGTCTTCCAGCATACGACCAATAAGAATCTCAAAGCTCTTCAAAAGTTTGAGCCTGGCATGGAACTGTCCCAACGAACTGGTTCGCATGAAGTCATCGAGGAGATAGGGCATCCGTTGGAGGTACTCGGACAGATTTCGCGAATCCTCCTCAGCAGTCTTTCAGTGGCCCATGGATGAGGAGCTCGTACAGGTGGAACCAATACTCTGCTACCGCATCAACAAAAAGCTGACACTGCGAATCCAAGAGACTCCTCCAGGATGACAGCTCCAGCCGTCTCCACTCAACGATGAGATTTGTGATTGCTTGTCGATCGTCTGTGAGACTGATTGCGCGGTGGGCATACATCTCCCAATCCTCGGTCTGCAGTAGGAGGTTCTCGAGCGCGGACAGCAGTTTAGCAACAGGGCTGTTGAGATCGAGAGCCAAAACAACGTCACAACGGGCCAGGAGATGTTGGAGGATCACTTGATCGGGCCACTCTTTGAGAATGTTAACGATGCGAGAACGCAATGACCGGACTACTGCTAACGCCTTTCTGGCCTCGAAGATGTTGGGATCAACGTAAAAGTTGCTTGTTTTTGTCCTTGTAGCGCAGGAATCACGGACGAGCGCGAGGTGCTCCTGGAGGAGGCTGACTTGCAAGTGCAGCGTGTCCCGGTCTAATAGATCTGAACACGATATTAAATTGGTCTCAAGGTAGGACCGCAGAGCACTGTGCGTTGTTTCAGAGTCATACGGATGGGCATCATCGACATCCATGAGTTGGAGATGCAACACCAGTAATTGGAGACAATGCTGCGCAGAGAGATGATGAGAAACTCCTTTTGCACCGCTGGCGGAACTGTCCTCATCTAAAGGAACATCTTCAAACATTGGGAACAGCTCCAGAAACTCCCTTTCCATTTCTGCTTCCTCATCGCCACCGTGTGATGACGTGCCTCCGCGGTACAATGATCCAAAGTCTTGTTCCCTCTTCTCGTCCCGGGTACGGTCAATGGTCCACAGACGGAACGCCTGCTCATATGTCCTGAAAACGACCTCAGCTGGTGGAACCAGGTCGCCTGATCGCCTGTAGTCAGCTGCCGCAGCTACAGTGATCAAGAGGCGTTCGGCTCTGGTTATGCCACTCCCAACCACACTGGGTGCCTGTAACAAGGTTGATATACTGCGAATATGTGGGAAAGCCACCAAGAAGCCACGTAGGAGTCGTTGTCAACGTGTGTGCCGGCAGAACCACATGCATGGCGCGCGAGTCTCAGGCCGAGCCTGAGTTGTGAAAGTGCGAGCCGAAGGATTTGTACGATATCATTGTATTCAGGGTAAAGGCCAGTCAGACGTAGCACAAATTTTGAAATCGATTCCTGTACCACATCTTCGCGGCTGAAGGCAGTGGCGCTGTTTGACTCCAATGACGCGAGTAAATCATCGATCCTAGAGTACTGGATAACTTGCTTCACGAATTGGGAAACCTCCGTCCAGAAAAAGCTCAGCCTCGATAGGTCGTTCCTGTCCGGGATTCCCGTTCGTAATTGCAGCAAAGCCGTGCTCTCTTGGGCCTGAGCGGAGAGATGTGATATGACAAGGTTTGTTTCATTTCCAGCTGTTCGACGTTCCAGACGGCCATGCAAGGTGATCTGATCAGCCAGATTTGTATCTCTTCTTGTAAGAACTCCGTAGAACGACGAAGTATTGCGGCTGGGTCTAATGGGATGTCAGGAATGATCAAGTCGAGGATGACCCGACTCAGTGCAATCCAACATCGACCAAGGTGTGCAATAGTGACCGTAAGTGATGCGCTGGCAATGTCGGTCGTCAATGCAGGAACCAGATGCTGTATGGCCTCTCGTAACGGCTTGAAAGGTACACTGCCCAAGGTTGCGAGTAAAGTCTTCGCATCATCCAAACTAAACCCACTTCTGCAGCGACGTAAGAGCTGCAATTCGTGCTCGCCGAAAAAGCTCGAAAAAGAAGAAGCTAGCTGTTTAGCTAACATTAGACCTTGCAAGTGCACTACGGAGAGTAGCTTACAATTGCCAAGCTTTGGTTGAACACTGTTGTCAACTGCTGGAAACGGGACCGGCACGTGTAACATTGTTGAGCGACTGATTGTAGGTGCTGCTGAATGGATACTTCGTGCTGTTCGAGGGATGAAAGTGACACTCCTGTTGTTTGACTAGGAAATGTCAAGGGTGAGTGTGCTGCAGATGGTTACAAAAGTTGGCGGCAATGATATACGAACCACTTCTGTAAGGTAGTGAAAAGTAATGTAGGGCGGAATATGATGCTCGGGCCTTCAAATGCGCCCGGATGCTGCTCGGCGTTCAACATCTGGGTTGGCTTATGGTTCCACAGTGATTCAAGCCACAGCGTAAGTAGGTGGGCCGTAACGTTCTCAGGTACTGAAAGGTGCGGCTTAGAATTGTGGATTACTCGGCAAGCAATGAAGGACTCACTTTCAACGGCGTTTTCAAGTGCCCAGATTACATGTTGGTATGGCACAAATCGCCGGAGGTCGTCATGATTTTCAAGGGCTACCTGTATGAGTCGTGCGAAGGCCACGGAGGAGATCTGACCAGATGATGCTTAGATATATACAGATACCCTAAAATGCGAACCTTACCTTCGCGTCGTGCCCTTGAGTTTCACAGATGGCCTGCAGCTCCACCAAGAGAGACGCGGGATCGCTGAAGGCTGACTCAGGACTTGCTTCCGCCTTTCGAAAGCCGCCAGAGAGGTACTACGTAGCACGGCAGTGAATCGTTGAGAGATAGCAGTCCCGCTCAAGTGGACATACATTTTTTATCTGGCTGGATAGGTTCATACACTCAAAACCTTGAACGAGACTACTTGGTAGCGTTGCGAGTGCAAGCGTCTGAAAATGTTCGCGAAGGGATGCTGCAGGCTCTTTCGAAAGTGTGGACAGGTCAGCAACATGGTCTGACTTACTCTTCAGCCCTTCGTGCCCTCGTATCTGCAGGTCATATTCCAACTGGCGGATTGCCAGTGGGCCGAGTTCTATCATCCTGTCATTGCGCAGTTGTGACCAAACAGACATTAATCCGAGACCGGATGATGGCGATACGGCTGTAAGGAAAATAGTGGACGCAGAGGCAACACGATCATAGGTACGAGAGTGGTTTTCCAGAGCTGTGGCGATGGATTTTGCCAGAACTTGGGCAGTGGAATAGTCGAAAACATTCCCCGTCAGCACACGACGTAGCCGCCGCGACAGCCCAAGAAGCTTGACGGAAATACTGAGATCCTCCTGCAGGGTATAAATAATAAATTTTACGAGAGCACCGCGAGACGCTTACGATCTGATAGTTGCCTGTGCCATAAATGAAGCTTTCATACAAGGTCCTGCTCGCGGCCTGAACTTCAACAAGGATAGCTTGAATGCTTTCTGTCACAATTGTCGGGAGTCTGGAGCTGGCAGGTGTTATCTGTCCATCTCTCTCAAACTTATCTATAACCAAAGCTGCGAAAAAATCCAGGATTTGAAGTCTCAAGTGGTGAGCTGGTTGATGCTCCATGCATCGAGAACACGGTGCGCAGACCATGAAATCATCCAATGGCTACGTTTCATAAGCCTATTGAGTACATAGTGACTGGATGCGGGGGTGCGCCCGCGTAACATGCGAAGACTAACCAGTACGTCCATCAACTGTTGAGCGATACCTGAAATGGGTTCTTTCCATAACCGAGTTAGCGCAGTGGTAGTATCCAACAGGAAACGGTCTTCAAATATCGTCAAGACAGCGCTAGCGGGGGGAATCGTACGGAGAAGGTGACGCAGGAGGGGCAGTACGGAGCGCGAAAACGCCCTCATGACGAACGGGACGATGGCGGATAAAGGAAATCCATCGTCCGCAGTGATAATTGGTGCCAGCGTCGTCAACATTGATGATATAGTATCGTTGGACATATTGGTAGAAGCGATGGCAGAGGAGGGTTTATCACCTTGATTAAGAATGATACCTCTGCGTCTCCCCTCGAAGTCCACTTGTGACGATACCACGCCATTGGGATGTCGGTAATAGGCGGACACCCGGTCTTGATCCTCTGTAGTAAACGGGGTTACTAATGAGACCTCAAGGCCGCGGTTGCGCATTGCTCTTGACAATTCTCCGTATTGTGGGTCGACTGTCATGAATAACCGGAAGTTCGGGTGAGGCTTCAAGATTTCAACCTCTCCGTATGATAAGCCTCTCTCGGTGAGTACAAGAACGCCATTCGGCTCGCATAATGAATTCAATCGATCCAATACAGAGGGATTGCAGGTATTGGCAGCGTCCAAAACCAACCAGTGGCCTTTCTTCATTGCTTGGATCAACGGTCCATCCACCCACTCGAAACGACCAGCAGAGGCCTCCATTTGTGATAGCTCGAGAACGGCCAAGTGCAGATGCTGCCAACGGGACTTGAAATCGGGGTCATTGGACTCCAGCATCGACAGTTCAACCAGAAGCTGGGAAGCTGCCTGCAACACAGTTGTCCTGGTCTTAAGAGAAGAAGACATTTCCCTTCGCAAAGTCACTTGTCCTGGGTACCGGTGCTTGACACCAGGGACCGAACGTACGACGTCCCCGGTTAATTCCAAGATCTGCGTCACAATGGAGTCCATTTGAGCAAACTGGTCAACTTGTTCAAAACCGCCCAAAATATCCGAGGTGTCCGTAGCGCTTGTCACGCCAATTTCGTCAAGATGATTCCCTGATAGATCAGCCAAGGTTCGAATAAGACTGGTCTTACCAATGTCATGCGGCCCAGTGACTATGACCGGCCACGATCTCGCAACGCAGGCCCAGATAGTCTCAAGAGCTGCGGAGTGCACCTGCAAAAAATCTGTGGGGCGGAATGGTTGAACAACATTGCCTCGCGAAGCACTGAAATGTCCGATTTGAACATGCGATGAGGAAATAACTGGAGGCGGTATGTATGCATCCAGTAGTTCCGAAGCGGGTGTTGGAAAGACCTGATTGAATATTGTCTGCGCCTTTCTACGGTCCTCGAGATCTCTGAACCTCGAGAGGTAGATGGTCCGAAGGAAATGCCGAGGATGGCCGGAGATGCCTGACGCACGAAGGAGTTCACCCCAGCGCATTATGTCACGGAGGTTGAACTCCCACGGGCTCCCTTCGCGACCGAACAAGCGCTGTTGTACAACTGCACGATTGAGAAGCGTGTTGAAGGCTATCATGCCCTGCAGGAGTTGATCATCGAAACCGCTGAATTGCTGCCGACATATAATGAGCAGGTCCTCCGCGGTAAGTTCTTCGACATAAACCTTCGTGAAACGATCGAGGAAAGATCTTGGGAGCCCTTTGCGTCCACCGCCTTGGTGCAGTGGGTTTTGAGCAGCGAACACGCGGAAGGAAGGATGACGGACGAAAGTCCGGCCAAGTTCAGGGACGAAGACGGTACCTCTGTGATCGAGAATAGCATTCAAGCCTTCCAGAACGGTTTGAGGAGCCAAGTTCATCTCATCGAGAAGAACCCAGTGGCCCTCTTGCATAGCTCTCAGAAACTCGGCATCCTTCCACATAAATTCCCCCGGCGCACCACTCTCTGCAGGGATATCAGAGCCAAACAGATCAATTAGATCCGTTTGATCGGAAAGGTTGATCCGACACAACCGGTACCCGGCAAGCTTTGCGAGCGCCGTGACAAGGGATGTCTTTCCGACGCCAGGACTTCCTTCTAGTAGAATCGGCTTTTCGAGTTGGCAGGCCCTTGCAACTCGCATGACGTTCTCCCGAGTTGTAGGTGCGTTGAGATTAAACCGATCAAGGCTGATAGCTTCCGGACCTCTGGGGATTGCAAACTGGCCAAATTGCGTATACAATGAAGGATCATATGTAATGGTTGGATTCTCCATGCGAGGCACGAGCTCGTCCAATTTGCTGGCACTTTCATTTCTGAGGTTTTGCAGAGCCTCCGGAGAATATGCTACGGCCTGTGCCAGTGAGCCCAAACCATCTAAAAATGTCATATATGCCGCATGATGCTTTCCCGAACCCAAGTCAACACTGGTAAAGAAGGGAGTGGTCAGGAGACTTACGAAAATCTCGTTCACATGCATGGACCCCTCCAGTCGTGTGAAGACAGCGTTCGAGAACGCAACCCAGGCCTAAAAAATCATCAGCACACCCAGGAAAGTAACCGAAGCTCTCGCTCACCAGAATATCCCGTAGGGTACAGATAGTAATTGTTGTCTAATCGTGCACGCAACCAGTGACAAAATGCCAGAAGTGGTGCAGTGAATGGCTTCAACTTTTCATGCCTCCACGAGCTGTTGACGATGATAGCGAGATCCTGCGAGCTGTCTACAGGTGGCACCCATATCTCCGTGAATCGATTTCGTAGGGCGGGGGACAGCTCCTTCTTTCCGTAATCTCCTCCAGGATTCATCGTCGCAAGAAGTTTGAACGTTTCTGTAGCATGTATAGCAGGGTATTCACTGCCCATCCCTCCACGCTCGGCGAGAACGATAGTCCTTTCGGGTTCCAAGACGCTATTGAGGCGCTCTAACACTGAATCATCTGCCAGGGATATCTCGTCGAGAAGGAATACCTCTCCTTCACGCATCGCTCGTAGAAGAGGACCGTCATGCCACTGGAACAGCGCTTGCGACTCAGCAAGAGTACTCCGTAGTTCTAGCAGGGAAGTTCGCAGTGAATCCTCAGTGTTTACCTTGAGCGTTTCATCCACTTTTGCGAGCAAGCCCTGAACATCCGACGGCACCTCCACAAGGCCAGCGCAGCCGAGCAGCGCTACAGCGTGTTGAAAAGTACGGGGATCCAGGGAGAAACGACTTCGCGTCGGTCGTAACCCACCAATCACGTCCGCAGGTTTCTGTATTTTGGTGGCAACTGAGGGTGTGCAAACACCTGGACGTCACTTCCGCATAAAGTTGGCAAACGGAGGTTTTGCCAGAACCCGTTTCCCCGACGAGTAACACTGGTTCATTGAATCGCAAAGCGCGCGCGACTAGCACGAAAAGCCGCCGCATTGTATAAGTCCAGATAATTTGCGAGGAAGACGGAACGGGACACCCAATGTAAGCCTCGAACTCCTTGGACTGGTGAAGGTCGTACAGAGCTGTCTCGTCAATGCGGACTTTCATCACAGATTCGATTACCTCCTTCACGACAAGCTTATCCTCCTCACGTCTTGCTCGTTCCGCCAATAGCATATATCCGTTCTCGGCCAACTCCTGATATCCAACCGCATCCCTCCCAGCCCATCTAAACAAATCACGAAGCGTCGCAAATCCTTGCTTGCTCTCGAAAATTCGTCCGACTTGTCTGCGCTGCTGCAACTCCCGGAATACCCTGACAATACGCTGACCGTACGATGGGGCAATCCGGCACCGCTGGCAAAGAATAGCTTCAAGCTCGGCCTGGGGTACGTCCTGGAAATGAACTTCGAGAAACCGATTTCGGAATGCACGTGATAAGACCTTTCGTCCAGCATACAGCCCCGGCGGATTCTGCGTAGCGAATAACATAAAATGTGGATGTGGTCGCACGACCTCGTGTGTCTCTGAAATCACCAACTCCCTGTTGTCATCCAAAAGTCTATTCAAGGCCTCGAGGACTTCCGTGGGCGCCAGATTGAGCTCGTCAAGTACAATCCAATGACCGTGACGCAAAGCATGAACTAGAAGTCCGTCCTTGAACACGAGCTTGCCAGTGGCAGGGTCAGACGCATAGGACCCGATGTATTCCTGAATATCGGTATGCTCGTGATTATTGATTCGGATGAATTGATGCCCCGTTCGCCGAGCCAGGAATTGCACAGCGCTCGTCTTCCCACTCGACGTTGGACCTTCGATAAGCACCGGAAAGCGTCTTGTCAAGACAATTCTCGCAAGATCGATCAACTTCTTTTCGACCGACGGCGTCATAATATAATCGTCCATTGCATCCTCAGGAAGGGGGCCTCTCTCTAGGTAAAACGGACCAAATTTCACGAAATCGGTTATGGGGCGAGAAGGAGGAAGCGCGGGTTCCATCGATAAGACCGACTTGGGGTTTCGCATGCCAGAGAGGATATGCTTTTGTGCAAGGCCAATGACTACAGTTGTACTTTGTCCGTCCAGGACCATGGTAAATGCCATTAAACACCCTTCCCAGAGGGCACGTCGCAGCCCATAGGAAGGCGCAACGTCTGCGGCGAACGTCAATGCACGCGCCAGTGTACGCATACTGAAGTGAGGCCGGCGATCTGACCCATCTGCGAGTTGGCGTTCGTCGACGAGTTTCTTTACAGCTGCATAAAACTCCGCAACATCCATAATGGCAGCTTTGTCCCCCACAGCACAATGCCCGATGTACTGATGGACGATACGGAGGAGTGTCTCGCGATCCGCGTCAGGTGGAGGGACATCAATTTCCGTAAACCGCGCGCGAATATTGGGAGGTAAGTCTTTTTTGCCGACATCCGTCGCTGGATTCATACAGGCAAATAATCGGAAATCAGGATGACGAGGAACGGCTTCTAATGATCCCTTTTCAGTCAACGTGATGGATGCCGTGGGCCCATTCAACAGTGCAGTGACGCACTCCAGTGTCTCGGAACTTGCTAGATTGATTTCGTCCAAAAGCACCCTAGGGCACGAATCGTCAGAATCTGCGGTATTCGTCTGGATCAAACTGATTGGGATAGGACACTCACCAATCTCCCACACGAAGAGCTCTCACAAGCGGCCCCTCAACAAAATCGAACGCAAACTTGCCCTGTCCTTGCGCATGCTGCATATCGAATTCGTCTACTTCCCTTTCGAACCTCTCCCAAGCAGCTTGAGACGCCAGCAAAGTCCCATCGTCCACCTTCCTCCGTTTCCTCGGCCCTTCCATCTTCCCAATGTCAGCCTCCCTAAACAGATAATGTAAGCTCAATTCCACACACGAGGCATAGCAATAAACAAAACACGTACTCCTCAACACCTTCCGCAACTCTTCTCTCAATCCTCTCCTTCGCCAGCCTAGTTGCCTCCTTCCATAAAACCACCGCCCTCTTCCACTTGCCCTCCTGCACAGCCTTCCTCACACTCTCCTCAAATTTGACATTCCTTTTCCTACTAAATGTAGCCCCGAATAACTCCATAAACCTCACGGACAACTCCCCAGCAGGAACACGAGCATCAACGGGCTTGAACCCACCCAACAAATCAGAGGACTCCGTTTGATGGGATAAATTAAGCGAGACAAGCGGACGACGGAGGAGCGTCGCCAAATGGGTGACAGCACTCGTTTTTCCAGTCCCAGTCTCGCCGGTCAACAATATAGGTTCGCAGAAGGATATAGCAGTCGCGATACGCGAAAGAAGACGCTTTGCGGGATTGTGCAACGCAAAAGGGCGAGTAGGCGAGGTTACGAGCATTGTCGCTTTATTAGCTCGAGCAAGTAGCCGGGCCCGGCCGACGAGAACGCCTGTGGTATCTCCGTTAACGTCCTTCTCGACTTCAAACGTCCGGCGCACAGCCCTGCAAAACCCACTTCCGTCTATCCTCGTCCAGTCCAAGGTGTTCAGCCACAATTGACGCCACGCGTTCCTGATGTGCACGAGCCGGACCAGTCAACGTACCACCCCCAAAAAATACGTCGCGCGCTTCCAAGTACATCTCCTCCCGGACTGCGAGATTCGGAAAGAGTGAGGGCAACGTAATCCCTTCTTCAGCTCCACGTTCATCTTCGTCGGCCTCGCCATCCACCTCCATTGCGGTGTCCGGAGAAGGTAACAAACCCGTATCCGGGTAAAAAACTTCTCCAACTCCCTCAATCCAATCGGCACGGTCGACACAGTTGTTCCCACTCCCATAATTGCCATCCACATCCTCACGATCGCCCTTCGAACGGTCGGGACAATTTCCGGATATCTTTCACTTACAATCATCCGCACCTCCTTGACGGATGGCACATCCACCACAACTTCGGAAAACTTGCTTGCACCGTAAAATGTCGGACCCGGCATCTTCTTGGTTGTGTTGGCGCTTCCGCTGACCAACAAGACTGATCTCGTCGCGAACACCGCAAATCCTTCAGCCGCGTACACCTTTCCTCGATTCGGCACCTCAATACGCGCCCGTCCGCCAATCCACTTTCCTGGTCCAATCGATTCCACAAGCGGTTTAATCAACCCCAGCACTTCCATACTCCCTTTATCGATATCCTCGAAAACGAGCCATTTGCCTTCTTTCATTGCACGTACGACGACACCGTCTTTCCACTCAAACATGCCCAGTCGGGTAGGTGATGAGACATACGAACCCAGCAATGATCGGGGATCTAAAGAGGTATCAGCCAGATGGACGGTGACAATCTGATCCTTGATATTGGGATAGAGCATCGATGCAAGATGGGTTAAGAACATGGATTTTCCAGATGATGGTGGTGAGGAGATGAGCGTCGGTAATCGGAGAGAGACATGCATGGCGAGGCTGCGCAGAGCACATATGGCGGAAGGAGTGAACACGACTTGGGATGGGGGGATTTGTGTAGGGGAATTTTTAAGCATGAGGACGCCATGGACGTTGACAAGCCAAGGGCTGAACGGTAAGTTAGAATGAGCAATTGACGACAGTACCCGTAACGAACATACCTCAAATCAGACTCAGAAATGCGTTGGGACACATCTCCCTCCTCCAACGTATAAAAATCGTGCGGTTTCATCATCGCAGTCCTCACTTCGTGTATTCTCTTCATCTCCAAAGCTGGCATGACGCGCGCGTCGACGACCACCTCCTTCCCAATTCCACTTGGGTCATATGCCACTCCAAATTTTCCCTCTCCCTTTTCCACCTCTGCACCAAATACCTCTCGTTCGAGCTTCGACCTTTCAACCTCCGCCATACCAGTGTGTAATGCATAACACCGGATGGCCAAATAGCGGACTGCAGGATCAAGATGAGAAGTCTCCGAGGCGAACAGCGAGCATAATGCAGATGCGGGCCAAAATAGTTCTGATGGTAAATGCCGATTGGCACGCAAGAGACGATAATATGCGAGAAGTAACCTCTGCAGACGTGTGGTATCTAAAACGGGGATCGAGAGTAAGTCATCCTCGACGAACGCAAGCGGGCCGCAATCCAGATGGGGCTGTCGTAAGAATGTAGACAACACGCTGCAGAAATATGATACTGTCCGTCAGCACACTCCTCCCCCCACATGTACGAGAAGAAACAGAAAAACTCACGGAAACAACTCCTCGTGATTTTCGATCAACAGACACATTGCTATAAATTTTTTCTCCTCCTCCTCATCGGAACCCCTTTCCAGCCACCTCGCACATAAATCGACAAGTAAGCGGTCTGAACAGATCAGCGACAATGTTGGTCAACGACGGTTCGGCCAAGCATCTCGACAACACCCCAAGTAGTTCTTTTGTCGTCGTTGTGGAAGTAAGCGACGACGAGAGAGACGAGACGAACGGAGAACTGAAACCCGCCGATTGCGCCGATAGAAAGGCCACCAGCGCACGCGTTTGCTTCGCGAGGTTGATCGTCAAGGGATCAGTAAAACTGCATTATCAGATGGTTCAAAAGACGAAGCCATGGTTTTAGAGGGTTGAGGTACTTTTTTTTCGAATCGAAGCGTTGGCTGTCTTTGCAGTGTCCCAAAGAGAAGAAAAAAATTGACTGGTAAGTTGCTTAGTCAGCTTCCGGTCTTTGCACTGCTTTCCGGGGTGCTGTTGGTCCCATCCGCCTGCGAGTTGACTGCCGCAGTCGAGCCATGTCTCGTCTGCTTTCCTTCGCTGACCGTCTACAGCGTCCCGCCACTGGACAATCCTGGAGGGACGACGACTCAGACGATGGATCAGACGAGAGACAGAATGGATGGACGCGTTACGTCCCCTTATGCAGTAGGTTTCTACCGGGACACTGACTCTCGTCCTCGTATATGACGGTGACACGATTGTTAGTACTACTCGCTCTGATGGTCGCACCGCATCCATCTCTGCTCCTCGTCCTTGTCAATCATTACCTTCGCACACTACACGAACCCGTCACCTTCCTTGTTCACCTATGCGTGTCATACACGCTCACCTTCCTATCATTCACTTCTCTTTTCATTTGTGTCGTTCGAGATCCTGGACCTGTTTGCCTCGACAAACCCGCACAGGAGGACAACCAGATATCAGCACGGGACGAAATCGGTTTAAGAGAAGCGCTCATGGGATCACCGGGTGACACCGACGACGACGAGATAACGCCCTTGAAGTGGTGTCGCAAATGCTGGGCTCCAAAGCCAGAACGTACGCATCACTGCAGCCTTTGCGGGAGATGCGTGCTGAAAATGGGTGAGCAAGCGCCTGTCGCAGTTCACGTGCGAGGGGGGTCCGTGTACTCATACTATCGTCAAAATTCAGACCATCATTGTCCATGGTTAGGAGGAAAGTGCGTCGTGAGTAGAAAGCATTTCCCTCCCTTGATTCATCCAATGTGTCGTCGTGCAACTTGCAGGGCCATCGAACTTACCCTTCCTTTTTCCACTTCATCACTTGCATCACGCTCTTTTCCGCATACGTCACCTATCTCGCGGGAACAGCTTTCTGGTGGTCGCTCCACAACCCAACCTCGGTACTCGTAAGCCAGGCGACGAAGTTGTAACTCGCACGGGTTCGACTAACTTTCTCGCAGGACCAAGTCACACCACTTCATGAGCTTTTCCTATCTTGTGCCGGCGTGATATTCGGTCTTGTCGTGGGTTCCTTCGTGGTTTACCACATCTACCTCATCTCGTGCGTGGATGCTTCCTCTGACTCGTCCAAATGACACTGACATTCGCCGTCGTCGTCGTCGTCGTCTTCGCCCAGTACGAACCAAACGACCTTGGAAAGTCTATCACCCTTCTTACTACTGAGATTCCTTCCTCCACTCCCATCTTCCCTTCGCTTGTCGGATCCTCCCATAGAACACGAACTGTCTTATACCCAACGCCGTCTCGTACGCAACGCACATCGAAGTATTAAACTGTATGATCTGGGGTGGCAAGAAAATTGGGCACAAGTATTTGGATGGAGGAAACCTGGGGGGTGGATACCCCGTATCCTATATGGCGGTGCGAGGTGCGTACGTTTCTGCATACGATTAATCAAACACTGATTCAAACGTGTGCTTGCAGCCTAGGGGACGGTCGATACTTTCCGAGGAATCCACGTGCGCACGATATGTTGCAGAAACTCGCTGGTGCACTCGAGACAGCGGACAAGGAGGCATGAATGCCTTATACCATCGGACTATTTCCGATTGCAGTTTATTCTGTATCTAAATTATGGTTTTCTAATGTCTCCTCACTTTGTATTGAACAGAGCCGAGCGATATCCATCGAATCTATCGCATTCATCAGAAGTATTTACAATGTGGGTGCACACGCAAGAACATTGAACCAGTAATGCGCAGAGCATCTGTTCGCGGACTTCGTCCCCCCGTCGCCATCCCACTTTTTCGCTGCTATGATGTTTCCTTCGCTGTTCCTAACCTGTCTCCAAATTGGCCTCTCGCAGTAGTGCTCCAGGCAAGGGGTGACATGGCAGACGTATATATGTGTGGTTATACAAGCCTGCATGAGCCCCTACTTGAACGTTGAACGTGGGTCTACAATCGCGCATGTTACCAAATCTGGAAATCTTAAGCTCCGGGGGTCGGCTACAATAGTTTGACGCCCTCCACCATGGTCGTCCGAAGCTGTTCTCTCCAGTGCGCACGTTGGCATTTCAACTTTATCTATGTAACTGTATTTAGCCATCTCTCTCGAGTTGACTGCTAGTTTCTGTCACTGATAGCATCCCTGACAGACGAAATTGGAGATCGAACGTATGACAGAACTCGTGGCCAATGCAAGCTACTACCTGGACACTGAAACATTTGCTTGTCGTCGTCACCACGTGTCTTCACATATTTCGCGGTTGTCAAACGTTGGCAGAAGCTGAAATGAACGTTTCCAACGCTCTCGAGACAGCCGAAACGACAGATAGGGTCATCATACAAAGGATTTACCAGAATCAGGACGTTACAACAACGGTATTTGATTCAACATGGCACGAGGCCAAAACGTCAAGTCAACGACGCCATGAAAAAAAAAGAAACGAACGAGAAGACAGAATGAGTCACTGATTAAGGTGGTCGTGCTCGTTTAGCAGCACATCTCGCATGGGCAGCCTGGTCATACGGATGATAAGCGACAAAGCTTCCCGGCATTCATACACAATCGTGACTCACAAATGATGTCGGCGCAGCATTCGCACAATCCCTAAAAAGTAGCCAGGTGATCAGTTTAGGATGCTAGACAAGCGTGCTATGATGGTGGAACGCCATATCCGTACCTTGCAGCATTCTGTTGAGAAATACGGCGTGAACGGTGAAATCATACACGTGTATGCGACTGGCAATGGCTTACCGAAGCACAAGAAGCACTCGAGAGCACCGAGGAAGCAGTCCTGCAAAAAAAGGAGGTTGATGGTCGTTATCGTGCCTCTTCCCTGCAATCTGGGAGGTAGAACGCACCTTGGCAGCTCCTCCACCGCGAATACGCTTAGCATGGTGCTCGTGATTCTGGGTATTGTTAGCGGGAGCAGGGTTGACGACGCCTGACAACGGAGAAAGACGAGCTCAGACCCTCAGCCCCACGTCGGTATCTCAATGCATACGCACTCATTTCCACGGCAGCCTGAGGCTGCTTCGTAGTAGCTTTGGTGGTAGGCTCCATCGCTGTGGTATGTCGTGAGGGTGGAAGTGTTGGTAGTCGGTGAAGGAGGGGTCGTAAGGAAGGAGGATGATGTGGAGACACCCTATTATATACTCGTAGCCGAGGGGGGCAGCTCCACTGTAGGCAGGTTGTTTGCACGTGTCGGTTAAAGCATATATCACCGTCACTGCCTCCCTGTTTACGTATCGGGATGGCATCGTCAGGTGCCCCCATCGCATGACGCTGTTGGACACAGGCGCGTGTCCTTTCGCAGCTCACCACCACCGCGCATATTTGTAGAACGCATCATCCGCAGACGCCATTTTCCAATTGCGAAAAACCCACGTAGTGAGCTATGAAGGCCTACGAACTGAGTGGGCCGTGGACGCAAGGCACGTAGGACTGTCCAGATGAAGGTGGGTAGAGATAAAAAGGACACCTGTTCAAGCAGACGGCGTCGTTCTTATATACCTTTTCGTCTTGACGTATTGGTCGACTCAAGCCATCACGCAATGGATTGCGACATGTATGATTCTATGACATTATTTGCCCAACAGAACGATAGAGAACCCATCCTCTATGACCTCACGCAGGTACCCTACTCCTGCCGACTGGACCAGATCCTCGACGTATGCTCCACTCATCGTCGCGGTTGTTTTTCCGTCTGGGTGATCGGGTACAGCGATCCTCAAGAAACCTCCGGCCCGAAATGCCCGACTGCGAGCTGTTATCTCATGCGTACGCATTTGGCCAACACCCTACTCCGTATCTACTATATGGAACTCGGACTGCCGAATAGTGGAAACCTAAGAACCGGAATAGATATCCATCTAAGCTGGACGGAGGATCCAAGTTGTACGGTTGCTTGTTCGCCTTGTCTGGTCGTAATAGCAAATATCACACTGTGGATTTACTTCATTGAAATCCTCGATTCCTGCATTGGGTACTTGGTGAGACAAATTTGCAGGAATAAACTGACTTGGCTTTGTCTAACCATTTCTATCTCTCGGGGTTGAAGCCGGGCGAAAATTACCAGTGGCCCAGACAAAGTGTATGGTACGCCGTTTAAGTTATTCATCTGCTCAGTCTTGAAAGAAAGTATGCGCTGTATAAGCTACAGAGACGGAAGGCCGGGCATAGAATTGTTTTGCCACCAGGGCAGTACAAGGGCACCCAGATGATCGAAGAGGTACGTAGTATATACGGATAAAGTACACACCGCCCTCAATGAATGAGTTGAAACGTATGTATGCTATACCACGACGAGGAAAAAGGAGGATGAAAAGCAGCTTTTAAAAACATTTAGATCATCCAGTGAATCATTCCAACGGCTGGACCGTCCTTCGCATCCGGTCCATCCGTGGAGGCTGAGCGTGAAGAGATTGCAAGGCAAGCGAGACGAGAGATGAAGGGAGACAAGAGTTGGGAATCCAGTTATCCAACCATTGAGATCTGGGTCTGTCCGTCAGAGTCCCTTGGAGAGAGGAAGTACGTTACCAGAAGGGTAAAAGAGGTGTAGGGGAAAACGATGCAATGAAAAACCAAGTATATGGAAGAACCACGTAAACGGGAGAGAAGGGAAGTGAGTCGTAACAGTAGGGAATCATATCGTGCAGAAGTCTAGTCTATAATACTTATGCGAGCGGTTGACGTTCGGAATATGCGTTCGACAGGCGTGCGCGCGAGTAAAATCAAAAGGTCATGAAAATGGGAATCGAGGGGAGTGCGGGTATGCTATGCGTTGGTTGGATTTAACTGAAGCGTGGTATATGGGCAACGACGAGAGAAATTACAGCGAGACTGCTGTTAGCGTGCATGCCAGGACGGCCAGCGTCCATAAAAGTGATACGCATCGATATGACGATTTCGCCCTGGGAAGAGGGGATAACGAGGGTCACATACTACGGCATTAGACCAGACCGAAAGAGTCACTTACCCACTTGTCGACGAGTTCTCCGGTTGCGACAGAATCTTAACCGTCATCACTGCCACCAGTCCATCGATGGCATTCGAACCGTTCACAGCAACGCTCTGATAGTGGTTGATTCCCTGGCTTGTATTCTGCAGCAGCCCCGAGATATAGTTGACGGACGTTTGGTAGGTGTATCCCCCGAACGAGGTTTGACCGGAGTACGTGCTGGTATTAGTGAGTTTCTGGGTAGGGATGACGCTGGATTGGGATGTTGCGTTGCCGACAAGCCAGTCCCGACCAAGGTCGTAGCTGTGCAGTAGTAGCGAAGGTTAGCAAAGTGGAAGGGGGAGATAAGATGAGAAAACTGACCCGTTCGAAATGATATTGTGTTGTTCTGCACGATTACGGTACTCAGTACCGCCCTACATACTATGAGGTGTGGGACGTACGTGCAATCGGCAACTCGTAGGAGGCAGCTATGAATATTGCACCACTATCCGCATCGGGGCCGTTCTGTATCCAATACCGAAAATGGTTTCCACCGTTGATGGTCTCTTCGCACGTCCCAAAGGTGACATTGCCATAGTCCCATCGTATGACAGCCGTTTCGTTGACTGAAACAGGAATGTGAGTTGACCCATGCGGGGAGTGTGTGAGTGCATGACGTACGCCATCCATGTCCATCGCCAAGATTGGCAGCCTGGTCACTTCCTGAATGTTGGCCAAGGCATTCGGTCGCGAATCCAAATGATCTACATTGCGCGTCGAGCTTCGGTGTCCCCGTCGAGAGATATCAGGTAAAAGGTGACTCACTGGAAGTAATTGATCAGACCACCGTTGTCTACGGTATTCTGGAGGACCACCGAATCTGAGTACGCGGAGATGATGATGTTGAGGGGTTCACCCAGACCAGTTGGGTAGGTGTCCGGGACTTCCTGTGGTGTATGCATGAGAATGGGTAGGTTAGAGAGCCTCGGGGCGTGGGCATACCGTAAGCATGCTTCCACCGTCGTTCATTGGGATGTAGTATCCATAGTTAGTATTCCTTCTGTACGCTGGCGAACCAGGTGGATGGGGTGGGCGTGGAGGGTGAGCTGAGACGAGGGAGAACATGATCGTCGAGAGGAACTATAAAAAAAACGTGAAAACGGGGCGAGCTGCGGTTGACAAGGCAGACGCCGACTGACGATACGCTAGTCAATACGGGGACAACACATATACAAAACGGCAAAGAGCCACTTACGATGTGAGATATGGTAGAATATACGGTCAGAAACGGTACGCTGATGACTTGCGAGAGGGATGCTGGTGCCCACGCGAGCCACGAACAAGAATTAGTATAATAATTAAGTTCCTGAAACCTATGTAGCACTGCGAAGGGATTACATCTCCGACATCTCGGGTGCCCAGCTGGAACTTTGTGCCTGTTATCGAGCTGTTGTCGCCGACATTGTCATGCATATAACTTCTTCCATTGTGACCCAATTCTGAGTCGTTGCCTTGCTGGTTCGTTCGAAGTGTTATTACTACTTGACCGTCCTTATTTGATTAGTGGCTGCAACGGAAGGCGATACAAGTATTTTCCCACGGTGCTTTCTTCCTGACCTCCCGTGCGACCGACGACGACAACGACGACGCTCAATTCCTGAGTGGTCGATGTCCCGCCAGCGACCCTTGTCTGCCATTTACATCGGCCCGTCGTCGTCATCGCTGCAACTTCAACACCCACCACCATCACCGGGCTCAAATACGTCAGGAGGACTGCCTTCACCGCCTGCTACCAATTCCACCGGCAGCGGGTCGACGACGGAGGACAGCGGTGCGGGAAGCACACACCAATGTCCTGCGCCCAACGTCGTCATGGATTATCATCATAACGACAAGTTAACTCTTTCTGACGACGACGACGACAACGACGACGACAATACCGCCAGACTAGACCGCAAGCATCCGTCAAAGATTACAGGAGAAGCCTTGGGCACATTACAGCGCGTTAAAAGCCTCGCACAGCGAAATCGTATGGTACGTCTGTCTTCGTCGCAACAGCAACGAAAATTCAGTATTCACCTTCGACTCCCTACCATGCACGACCCTCGTTCCTTGGTAACGCTCGTTGTCACCACGATACGTGGCTGTATGCGCACAGGCCATTGACAAACTCACCTCTTTTTCTCGACTCAACACACCCTCGCCCTCCGGCTCGTCACGCTTATCTCGCTCGCCGGGTTGCAACCCACTCGCATCTGCATCGACATCCTCTTTGACGTCGACATCCCACCACTCACACCCCGCATCGATGTCGGCGTCGGATCGCCGACGCGCTGATACCCTGTCAGGTTCAGAGACTGAGCGCGAATCTTTTCGTGCACCGACGCCGTCCCACTCCACTCCTTCCGGTCCGCATCGCCGGAATTACCCACTTCCCCGCCATTACCGTCGCTACCGCCCTCAACGCTACCCTCGCATGATGACGACGATCACGTTAATCATCATCCACGGCAACGCCGCACTTCAGCACCTTCTTCGCCAGACAAGGCGCGACAAGCCTCCCCTGGTCCATCGCGTACGCCCAGAAAACGCACTTCCTTGGCGAGCACGACGTCTGCACCCGTTGGTCCACTCGATGCCGATAGGGAGAGGTATAGGTATCACGCACACGAGCGAAGCAATGCAAACGAAAACGACATTACAGACGCAGCGCTGGCCGCTGTCGCGTCTGCTCGCCAAAGTCCAATCGATACCGCAACGGCCGGTACAAGCAGTAGACGTTCGAGACAGCCCCTACCGCGGGAGTTTAGGGACGGGATACGAAGAAGCTTGGACGGACAGGTGAGGGATGA
The DNA here is from genome assembly GCA_024613165.1 of Pisolithus albus. Lineage (NCBI taxonomy): Eukaryota > Fungi > Basidiomycota > Agaricomycetes > Boletales > Pisolithaceae > Pisolithus > Pisolithus albus. The sequence continues at coordinate 105,761 of JANFAB010000134.1, forward strand.
CGTCTTTGGTTTAGCGCTGGAGCTGACGTTAATGGATATCCTCGTAGACTTCGATCGAACCTCCACGCACTCCTTATTCCACGCGTGCTCGAGAGGGTACACTCGACCAGGACGAAAATGCTGATGTGTCCCCTCGAACGGCGTTGCATACAGCAGCCAATGCGGGCACGACCAGACTACAGTTTTCGCCCCGTTCTGCAGCACGACTCAATCGGGCTCCACAGGTACGAGACAATGACAGGCGGTTTCAGCTGAGATGGCAATCAGACGATTTCTCAACGAATGGTGTTGGCGATACGCCGTCCACGACAGCCACGGCTGGTGCACCTATCGTCGGCACTGGGCGCAGGCAAACTCTACGAGGCGGGAGCGCCGAGAGTCCATTGACAAGTGGAAGACTTGCAAGTGAAAGTTTGCGTGCTGCAGGTATCGGGACGCGGAGTGTTCGATCACCGTTTTTGGCAGGTCCCGCATCATCGGCCGCAAATGGATCATCTGCAAATAGTAAGGATGACGATCCGTTTTTGGGTACTGACGCTGGCGTGTTGCATCGATCAAGGTCGCGCACAGGGAAGTCGGTCGAGTGGGAGGATCGTGAATATGACCGGCATCAAGGCTACCAAGACCACTATGAGCAAGAGAGGGACACCCGGAGGCGCATGTTACCCGAAGACCAGCGAAGTCGAACCAGCGCCTCTTCGAATACACGCCTAAACGAGGGGCCGGTCCTCCTGCTTTTCGTCTTCATCAAGGTTAGAGATGGGGAGTTCGAGGCCTGCGACGTCAATGGCGACGACAGGGGGTTGGAACGAGGGATTGCGCGAAAACATGGTTTCACGAAATGACCTCGTGGAACTAGGATCGCGGGGCGAGCTTGAGAGATCGAGGAGTGCAACCTTGCGAAGACACACGAGTGTGATGACACCTTCTCATTCCTACACACATTCATCACCCTATCCCCGCCAGGACCTACACCAACGTGGTACCTCCCAACAAGCCGAACATGCCCGCCTTCTTTCTGAAAGTCTTACCATGCTTCTTGCGACATTGTCCAAGCTTCCCATTCAGACGGGGGTAGGGAGAGATTTGGGGTATCAAGCTGAGACGATTGTGAGAGCATCGGAAAGGTTGAATGGGTTGTTGAGAGCTGGCACGACTCATGCAGTGCAGAGGCAGATTGCGATCGAGGTGGATGAGGATGTGGATCCGTCCAGAGAAGGGAGAGAGTCGGGGGGAGACATGGCCAAGTTATGGAGAGACGTCGGTGCCGACTTCAGGGAAGGACTCAGAGAGAGTGATGAGGTCGTGAGGACTCTCACTGGGTTCATACTTGGCGTTGGAAAAGTATTGAAAGAGATGGCCAGCATCGCCTCTGCATCCATTCCTGGCGGTGGTGGGTCTGCGGCGTCGGCTACGAATGGCACAGGTTCTGCGTGTGGCTCCACAGCAAGTATAGGGGAAGGAAAGGAGCATCTACGGAGTGTCAGTCTGGACCACCACGACATCGTGCGGCGATATGTGCGCACGCCAGATAGTGGTAGTGGTGGTGCCCGTCTAGTTGATGGCCGCCGGAGTGTCGAATCGAGGAGGAGTTGGGATCCAACTGGTGTCAGTGGTGCGGGCTCGTCTTCGTTGGATCTGTCGCGGAGGGTCCCATCTGTGCATCGGGATCGTAGAGTACGAGCCGCCTTCGTCGAGACCGCCTTCGTCCGCAATGCGCGAGAGGGAAAGGGATGGCGGTGGGAGTGATCTGGAGAGGAGAGGAGTACCGAGGGCGCCCGCATCTGCGTCGTCGTCATCGGCCTTGGGATCGACGTCGTCACCCGGACTGGAATTGCCGTCGACCACAAGGCGCCTTATGACACCAAGAGAGATTCGTGAACAGCAGTCGGTTTCATTGGCCCGTACACCTGGTATGGGTGTAGGGAATCTGTCGTCGACGAATTATGAGCCCTTGCCGACCCCTGCATCGAGGCAACAGTTTGGTAAAGGAATGCCACCGCCTCTTTTGTCACATTTCAAGCAGCAGTCGACACCCGGTCCCTCACAATCAACATGCGGTGGTCGCCACCTTCAAATGGTACCACCGCCCAATCCACACCTCCCCCACTTCCCACTCTCCCCTCCGAATCATTTCTCCGCAAATCCACATTAGCCGAAAAACAAAATAGACGCAAAGTCTCTCTGGCATCGATCGCGTCCATCATGACCTATTCGCGCGAGTGGTAGCGGGAGTGGAGGTTCTTCATGGAAGTCAAGCACCACCATTTGCAGTGACGAGTTCAGGCGCCGACCACCGCTGTGACAGCACATACGGTATCGGTATCCTCTCCTGAATCGTTGACGCCCATTTCGACGTTGCCCCCAGTCAAGTACTACGCTACTGACTCGTTCGGATTCAAGAGATTCGCGAGAGTCTTCACGGGCCAGCGTTACATTCTCGCGTCCTTCGGAGGTATCCACGTCGGCACTGCAAATGCAACAGAGTCGTGATGACGCAAGGCGACGAGGCGAGGAGGAACTGATACGGGAACGAGAAGCGGAAATTCGACAGTCATTGAGATCACCCTTGTCGGGGTCTGAGACGGAGAGGGATACGCGCAGACGGACGATCGGGTCTCGTGTGGCGAGGATGTCATTAGACGCGGCAATTGATGAGCGTGAGGGAGAGTTTGCGGGTGGTTCTGGTGGTGTCGGTCCCGGAGGTACTCGAACGAGTACGATCACACTACCCTCGCAGAGAAGAGAGCGGAGGCGAACGGTTACGGAGATATTTGGCCGAGCCTAAGTCGTTCTCGTGTCCACTACAAGCTTGCTTCTCGCCTTTTTTCTCGTTGGTGATTCGCTGGTCTGCACTATAAGGTGTGTTCTCTTTTTCATTGCTTACTCGGTGTCAGCTAGCAGTTACTTACGAGGGTAGGATAAATGTCACTGGACGCTATCGAGTGGGTCTTTCCATGCCTCGGTTGGCTCTGATCCGGTACGTTGAACATATTCCTCTCTCGTTCTAGTTTCTGAACTTTCTCTTCTCGTCTCAGTTCTGCCTTTCATAACATTATTCATTCCTTCTGGTCACCTTTTTCTTTTCCTCACTGTCTTTCGGCGCGCTCAGGCAGCCCAAAGCAATTCTTACCCCGCATCAGTCAGCTTGCTCAGCTCTATGTTTATGTTCTCGTGTCCTTCTTGCTCACACACATGTCCTGTTCGATTACCATCCATCGCACGCATACCAGAGTGTTTATATATCATCGTCATCACAAGATTGCGTTCGAGTTCTAGCATAACGATGAAGCAACGTCGTGACTTCTCTGTTTCTAGTAGCTTTCCTTGTACCGCGTCAATATGGGATACTTATAGTGTCTTCGTGGGCGGACTCCTATGATATTATAGAATTCGAGTAATGCAATATGCCATGTTATACGTAGAACCCGTGTCCGTTTGTGCAAGTGTGTCTCTATGGCGTCTAATCCGGTCCAGTCATTCGACTGCCAGTTAACAAGCGTTGATTGTCGATGTACAGACCTGTTGCCGCATCGTAGAAGTCTCTGGACGTCGTACGGGTGGCGAGACATAGAAAACGTCCAGACATCTGAGGTGGGTCCGATACCCGCACGCTGCTTATAGCCTGCAGAAGCAGAAGTCCCAGTTGCATCATGACATCCTTCTTGTACGTGTGATCCGAGGTGCTAGCCAGAGAACGGCGCAACAGGGACCTTAGATGCCAGAAGGAAGCTTACATTCTGAGGTCATGGAACCGGAAAACCCCTGCAATTCTATGGGAAGCCTAGCAACGCAGTGTCCCTATTCACGACTGCAAGGCTGAAACATTGACGTCGTACCGGTAAATTGGACAACCCGAACCACGCTGATGCTTCAGCTGTGGCTCGACCGGGATGTTAACGTTTTCGGGGAGTCGTCATCGTTCTAGTGACTGATTTCTCAGAATGTTGGATACCATGGGAAACCGCGGCCACATGGGTGGAGCTTCAGTACAAGGGGTGAATTCCGAGAATGCCGTTGACGACCCGATCCTGTGCAAGTTCTTCTAAGAAGGCTCTGACGGGTACATCCATAAGCACATCTGGCGGAAACCCACAGCTGCTGAGGTCTTGATCTTGAAACAGGAGTTCATGCTGAGCGATGACGTCCCTAACCGGGATAACAAGAAGCCTCCTTGTCTGCGACCTCTATGGTGGAACGCACGATAGAGGCAGCCGACAAGAAAACTTACCTAACGCGCGAGGCCCGACTCGAAAGCAAGTTTGAGGACAGCACATGAGTGATCATTTAAAATAAGATAAACGGATTTGGAATGCATGTAGGATCGATGAGGAGGTTTGTACTGTTTTGGCTAAGGTTGTGATCAGCACCCTCGAGATAAGCCACCTCGGCCCCTTCATCCGCAAATTACAGTAATTATTGCATAAAAACCATAATTGAATCACTAACTGGAAGGAGATGGCTTTCATGGACTACATAGCGCTTGCAACCGTGTATGTCGACATAGACCGAGAGGTCTCCTTTCACGCTGTCAGAGGGCCAAGGTGAACCCAGGGTGGGTAGGTTTCAGCAAGCAGGGCTGAATTTACGTAATCAAAGTGTTGGATAACCCACAACTGACAGATATCGCAAAATTGGAGCAACTATGGCGAGCACGACTGCATGCGAACATTCGGAGATCGCTGATGAACGTACGATTAAAGTGGAGTCCATTTCACGGAGTTTTCCTGCAGCAATGCAGTGCGTAGAGCTCCAGCGGCCATGTTTGTAAGGTAGGTCAGTCCCGTAGTATCATTTCGTGTACGCCAGCGTGAAGGAAGGCGGGAACTGACGCTATTGGATGCCTACATGATCTGCTTCTGTAGACACTGCTTGGTGGAGCCTTTGCGAACGTTGGTTCCAAAGTCTTCGCACAGCTCCATGCATAACGCAACTGATAGGCAGTTCGGATATGCGTGTTGCCGTCAAGGAATGCAAAATTTTAGGACGCGTGGTTTTCGGGGTGACAAACCTGGGAGGATGTCCCATTGTACTTTTTTTTATAATTGGATAGGTTGGAGCATCCATGCTGTTTCATTAAGCGGGAAGGAACGTTCACCCTAACCTTACAGTAGAAGAGGATCAGAGAACGGGATGTGATTATCTGATGATGGTGGTGTCCATTTGCCACTGTTTCGGAGTAATCTGCGTGAGAGAGAGGCTGTTCGTGTAACAAGGCGGTTGATATACCGAAATCGAGGGTGGCCTCCCGAGCGACTGCACTGGCATTTTGAGGGTTGATACCGTCGATGGGGTCGGAGGCGCGATTAACGCGATAAGATTGCCATTATTACTGAGTGTCGCAGCGCTGGATTACGGTTTCAAAAGCATGCCGTCCCGAGCCGAACACCGTTAAAATGTCTACTTGACCTGGTTTGAGTGTCTGTCGGCAATGAAGGAGGCCACAAGGTTGTCGCGCGTTTGGTTGTTAGCCGGGCTGCTCGCAAATGAGCTGGCGATTATCCGGAAAAGGAAACTGCCCTATTTCATGTGGAACGCGGCTTATTCGCTGTCGAAACATGATATGACTGACAGAATCCAAGGGAGCACTCGTTGCTCCACCTTGCTCTTCTTGGGGATAACGTCTTCGTTCACATAACGATGGTTCTCTTAGTACCAGGGATAGCACGCTCAAAGGTATATATACCCCCCCTTCTCTGCCGACCTGGAGCATCGCACAACAGTTGCATAACCATTCAGCTCCTTACACAGTCAGCCAAATACTATGCAGTCACCCACTGTGCACGCTTTCTACGCTGATGCCGTTCTATTCGACATGGTGGGTTCTTTGTCCTGACCACGTCGTATCCAGTCTTTGACCTTCGTCGTAGGACGGGACTCTGACGGACTCCATTGCTGCCGTCGAAGCAGCATGGGGAAAGGTTGCTACCGACCTCGGACTTGATCCTGCCTACGTTATTGCTGCAACGCACGGTAAACGTGCCATTGACAACCTCTCACACTTCAGACCAGAAATCAAACCACACGAGATGGATGACGAGGTTCGCAAGTTCGAGGAAAGCATTCTCTTCTTCGCTGATGCGTACAACCTTCACGGGAATGGCTGTCGCACTGGGCTCTCTCATTCGGAGAGCGGTATCGGTTTGCCCACCCCTCTCGAATCGGGAGAGAATACGCCCGATTTGAGTATGACCCCTGACGGCTCGCTGCCTTCATCCCGTTCCTCATCCTTCGCTGCCATCTCCTCGCGTCGACCTTCCTTCGCGACTCGTCTAACGAGTCGTCTAACCATGTCGACCCTTCCCGAGGTATCTGTTCACGATAGTCCCATCCTCGAAGAAGAGGGCGTCCTCTCCTTCGAAACTGCGCACAGTCATGTTCTCCCGAAAGCCAAGTCGGAGGAAGTGCGCCAGCATCAGCTCGAGGCCTGGCAGATTGAAGCTGCGGGTGTCGATCGGTCCGTACGTATTCTTCCGGGAGTGAAACGCCTCATGGGGTCTATCCCGGAAGGAAAATACGCAGTCGCTACCTCTGGCGCAAAGACCTACGGTGTGTAATTTGGACTTCGTCTCTGGTAGAGGGTTACCTATTGATTACTTTTTTATAGCCTACGGGTGTATGACTCGAGTTGGGATAACTCCCCCAAAGTCACTATCACCGCAGACGACAAGCGCCTCAAGGCTGGGAAACCCGCTCCCGACCCGTTCTTGCTTGCAGCCCGTGAATTAGGATTCTCGGCATCGAAATGCGTGGTGTTCGAGGACTCCCCAAGCGGAATCCGCGCGGGTCTGGCAAGTGGTGCCACGGTGATCGCCGTCTGCACCAGCCACGAACGAAGTAAGATAGAGGGGATCGGTGCCCACTATGTAGTAGAGAACATGGAGAGTGTGGAGTGTGGCGTGTGTGAAGATGGAAGACTGAGGTTTGAAGTTCGGCTGTGAACTTAGAGCACATACAGTTACCTTTGGTTAGAGGAGAGCTCGGCCATGTTCATGATGATAGATCTTGACTTTGTATTACCACGTTACCTTGTCTCGCTTGCTAAAAATGAGTACCTTTCATGTATGAGTCTTCCCCAACGACACTGCGTGTAAAACTTACCGGATACCCAGCCTTCTTGTGATGTGTTTGTGGGTGAGGATATCGTAAACTGCATTCAAGTAAATACAACATGCGTAGGGTATACAAACTTCTATGAAGTGAACGCCAGAACACAACCAAATGCACCTACAACACCTATCCACGATGGACGAGAACGACGCCTATACATAGCAGAAAACAACATCCCAGAGCTAAAAACCAGCTGCATATCGTTGCAAGATAGATCGATACCAACCCTAATCAAAACCCAAGTACCGAGACACAAACCTTTAATAACCAAAGGATTCCAACAGAAATGGGCCTAGCTTGCGCAGTCCAGCTAGCTAAAGAACCAGAGCTGGTGGTCGCGTTCACGTTAATCTACAATAAACTGCTGACGGCGCATATAGAGTGGCCCTGGATAAAGAAAAAAAAAAGAACAGGATGAGTGATGGGTAGGTGGAAGCACTATGCACCTACCAACGGGGTCTTCACCATCATGGAAGACGGTCGACCACACGCCAAGGACGCCGGCCTGGGACCGTACACCGCCAAGACCAATGCCGTCACAGCTAAAAGATAGGATCAAAACAGTTCTCGTGTAATCACGTCGGTGGTGAGGCGTACTTCCACACAGGCTGATCACCGTTTCCCCCTACCTGCGGTGTCGACGAGAAAAAAACCCAATGCGTCAATGTCGTCCAGACACAAGTACGATAACCGGCACATACATGATGCCACCGTATTTGATCGTCGGGCGTAAGCTTGACGTAGCCGACCACCGAGAACTCACTATCATGTTCACCGGCATAATTGATCCTGGGACGTGTCGGATGGTCTGGGTCGGGCTCGACCCCGATCACACGGAAGTACATGGTGACACAGGCATGCATCTCAGGAACATTGTCACCTTCGAAGACGGATGTGTCGAGTGGACCGTTTTGCTATTAGTTGACGATTCCTGTCGGTTCGAAAATGTGCGAGTGGAGGTGGCAACGTATGCATACGCACAGAAGAATAGTTGTAAACTGTCGAATATAAGCGGGCGCCTTTAGTCAGAATATCGTCCTCGCAAACAGAGATAGAGACGGGTGGGAGGGAAAACGGCACGAGGAGGACAGTGTGTAGGAGTGAAACCCTTACTCAAAAATTCCCGGTGGTCAAGGAAGGAGTACCCAACATACCATAACCCCTCAACACCTGCCCAATCTAACTCCATGTCGAGATTCAAACCCGGCGGTATGACGCTCTGACAAGATTGCAAGCTTAGCGGGCAACTATACTGCTCGCTGTAGTCGCCCGTCTCTTCCTTCTCCATTTCAATCCACATCATTCCATAGGCACGGACGAGCGCCCGCATACACTTCCAGTCTACGCGCATGGTCCCATCTAGCATGAGCGGTCCAAAAGCGTTTTGGTAGCCGAAGTTGCGCAGGTTGTACACATAAGCCCGTGATGCAAACCGAGCCTGGGGTCGAGTAACGTCCCTCCGTGTCAGTCCAACCCATGTATGTAGTCCGGGCCAGCATCTGTGACTCTTCAGTCGTCAAGCGCGGGCACTGGTACGCCGGTGTCTGACTATCCCTCCCGCCCTGATGTCGAGTCGTCATCCCCTGACTTCCACCACCTCGTTCAACATCCTCTTCACACATGTGTCGACTGGCCTCGGTCGTCTTGATCATCCGTCACCGATTCAATGTCCAGAAATGCACCGTCTTGCAAGAGACGCAGCACCCAGGCGACATTTCGAGAAGTACACTCACTCTCTGCAAATGGTACCGGCGGGAGTGTCGTCGCGAGGTCGAGTAGCGTCCTTAGCACTTCTGTCCACTCTCCCTGCCGGCACATATGTGGGTTTCGCACGATCGTGCGTGCACGTATGATTCTTTGCAGCTCCCCTTGCCAGTCGAAATCACATAGTTCGACGGAACTGGCTGAGTTTACATCGCTGGCGTCTATCTGGGCGGATGATATCGTCCTTAAGCGCGGACTGCCGAGATACGTCACTGTGTCTCGCGGGTCGTCCAATGGCTCCGCGAGGTACAAACCTCGCCAGAAGCGCTGATAGTCTGGAGTGAGATAGACAATCCTGCGAAAGAACCGACTGGCCTGAGCGACCCTTGAGACGTCCAATGGATCTAGCATGTATAAGATGTGCTCGAGCAGTTCGAGCGGCAAGTCGATGATACGGGCCATCCAGTCATCCGGTGTCGGTGGGCAGGGGTTCGGGACACGGAGTGCGTGTCGCTGAAAAGTCTCCACTGGTAAGGGCGTCGAGGGGGCTTGAAGTGAAGGAGGTGTTGCGGTGGCATCATTGAATATGTACGTTGATTGAAAAAATTCTTTCACAGGTGGTTCTAATTTATGCGAGCTCGAGTCCGGTGTTCGTACGGATATGATCTGTCTGTCTCAACTGAGGTAGCACAGCAGACTTTCTCATAGTGCGCATTTCTCCTAGAATATCTCGCTTCGTTAGCGTCATGCAAGCGTGGCTGGTGTCCGTTGCAAAGGTGTAAGAGGGCTCACTAGGTTTGATGTTCATGATCTGACGAGGCTGTGAGAGCACCGATCAGCAAAACGAGCCAAAGCTAGCAGAGCCCGGCAGAATCCGGTGTCCCTAGCAAGGCCTTGCTAGGCCTTGTAAGAGCTCACACATTTCTGCTAGACCTAGCTAGACCTAGCTAGAGTCTCCAGGGTGTCGCGTTGAACTTGCTGACCATTGCTAGGTCATGACTTGACCTTGCAAGGCCTAGCTAGCTCTAGCTAGGCAACGAAATCATTCAACTTCCGAGTCGCAAATGTATATGTATACCATCACTAATGCTAGTCAGTATACTCCGGTTTGACCTTAACACATGGAACGCAGTGAATTCAATGGGATCATGATACTTGCATAATGCGGACATGAACCTGTCCAGTGTAATCAACAACAGCACCATGACTGTTAGTGTCCATCATCCTCGACTTCGTCGTCCTCGACATCCTGGATCTCGTCACCCGAGTCTGAGCCATCTACATCAATAACCTCCTCCAGGTTGCCATACCCGTATTCCTCCATCTCATCAGCCAGCGCGTCCGGAATAGCTAGATCACTGGACAGGGAGTCAATGCTCTCCGAGTCGGACCTGGTCTCATCTCCACTGTCCTGGTCAGTGCCATCCTCGAAACTGTGGACCTCACTCTCATCCATCAACTCATCCGCAGTGTCCTCTATTATGCCAAGCTCACGTTCCAGGGTGAATGTGTTGGAATATAAACTGCCCCTGTCAATATTATACTTAGGTGCGAAGGTTTTGTTGCTTACATAAGCAAAAATGCGTACATACAGTAGGATAAAATTTCTCCCTCCCTCCTCAGTAGCTGAGTGGTTACTGGGGAGTAAGTCATTCTTTCTATTTAGCTTTACCTTTACTGACCACCTGTAGACTAAGTATCTGACAGGTAGATATTAATATAGTAGCTGAGTGGTTACTGGGGAACTAAGTATCTGACAGGTTATGAGCCCCGAGCTCTAACTGCGCCTGAGAGAAGAACTACAGAGATACCAGAAGCAGAACTACGAGATGTCCTTCGAAACAAAGCTTGGAGATGAATTCCTGAAGGTGCCGAAGCTCGCGGCAGATGGCTCAAACTGGGTCACTTACAAAGACCGACTTTTATGGTCAGTCGAGGCACGAGGCCTCGGAGGGCACTGTAAGGTTGTGTTGCCTTAGATCACACCCGCGAACTGTACCGTATGGTATTCGCAGTGTAAATTTTAAGACAGTGATGTCCTTAAGTCACTACGACGATTTTTATATACTAGACATGCAGGCATGTGATACCGGAGTATCACATGCCTGCGGATGATTACAGACATTCTAAATTAGGGCACGGCCCCTAACACCCTCCCCCTGTAGAGCCGACCTAGGCTCGTAAGACGAGAAGAAAAGAAAAAGAAAAGAAAAAGGAAAAGGAAAAAGAAAAAGAATAGGGAAGACCCTATGTACATTCACGCGAGATGTTGAATCTCGCAGCACTACCAATCCGAGGGTTACGCCTCATTTCAGCAATGCAGAGCAAGGTACGAAAGGTGTTGAACCCTTCGTACCACAACTCGAACTGAGGGGTTACGCCCTCGAGAAGACGATCCAGCACCCGATGTAGCGTCCCTTCTACATCGGAGCCGGCTCGTCCCTCATCTCGCCCTCCTCGGGCTCATTATTTTGTTCGGGAGTCCTCTCCCGCGAAATTCGACCTTCCACCCCCAAGTAGTTGGGCAGGTCATAGATAACTACAGCGGAGCAGAAGTCCCTAACGATAGGGAGCTCTGCGTCGCTGATTGTGCGGGCCTCGTAGGCCGCAATGCGCTCGGTAGCGATCCCGAGGGCCCTAGCCTGGCGCTCGACCCACTCCTTCGAGCGGTTCTCCTTCAATACTGGAGGGTCGTTGATTGCCGCCCTCAGAAGATCGAGCGCGGCTCGCACGTTGGGGTCCCGTTCCCCCCCATTATCGACAGCGCGGGTAATGTACTCTCTACCCGCCCTCCTGGCCCAAACGAGGGCATCGTCGGCATCGTGAGGAGTGATGCCATTAGCCGCGAGGTATGCGGCGATATCAGCCATACCGGCTGAGCGAGTGAACTCCCCTTCCCAGGGGACACGGGTACCATCACGAGGGGCCACCTCAGCACATTCCAGAAGGGCTCTGTAGCGACCCTTCGCTGCAAGGAGACGAACTAGCTCCCGGAACCAGACCATCCGGTCATAGCTCCCTCTGGGGACTGGAGCCAGTCGTTCGTAGAGGAGGAATCCTCGTACTAGTTGTGCTGTGGGAGGGCTGATTTCCCACTCGTCGTCGTCGGGGCGCTCACTGACACCTAGCGCCCCAGGGAACATTCGCGAGAGCTCGGAGCTCTCGTCTGAACCGTTGTACCTATTCTGGTACGTGTGGATGAAATTGACCCAGTCAGCGACTGGGGCTTCGAGGCTCGGAGCCTCTCGTGGTAGTTCGGGGATCCCCCCTTTTCCCTTCTTCCCGGAGGTTCGACCTCCTCCCCTAGGATTAAACGCTCGACCCCTTGGAGGGGGTCGTTCTTGATGAGCAGGGGCTTGGGGAACCCCAGGGTTTTCGACCATCAGGCGGTCGCGGAGAGGCACGATGGGTCTCTGACCCATCTCTGGCAAGGGAGCGGCAGGTTGACCCTCTATCCGCTGTTGTAAGGCCGGCTGTCCACCGGCGGGTTGTAACGCGAGGGCTTCTTCCTCCCTCCTTGCCCTCTCCTTGTCTCGTAGCGCCTCTCTCCTCTGGCGCGCTTTCTGGGAGGCCCAAACAGGCGGCCTCCATTCCTTGAGTGCGAGGTTCATGACCTCGTTCGTGTCTAACCTGCATTTTTTCCACAGGTTGACGTAGGTGATCAAATCTTGCGCCCTACGGACGCAAGGAGCGTTCTCCTCTGGTTCTTCGTACGCTTCGGCGTACAACTTGCGGATTTCCTCCGCGGTGTTAACGAGTCTAATGGGACCCATTATCCCCCTGTCCCATCTGGTCACTGATGCGACGAGGTTTCCTCGTCTGAGGGGAACAGGAGGGGGGGTCCCCTGGCGAATGTTGGCGAGGGCGGCGCCAAGCCTCTCATCATTATAGGCGTAGAGGTTGTCATTGATCCTCACAAAGAGGATCGACCTCACGCCATCCCTGCCTTGCCCAAGGACCCGTACTCTGTACGGGTTCTCTTTTCCCGTAAATTCAGGGAAGAGGGTTCCCTGAGAGGCAGTATCGACGACCATAGGGATGTCGTCATCGTAGCATTGTTGAACGGAGGTATCTTCCTCCATGGCGGTGTATTCATAATCAGGCGCTGCCTGATGGGTATCGTCCTCGAGCTGCTTCGCCTTGCCCTTTCTCGACACTACAGGTTCAACCTGCGACGCAGGTTTAGCCTGTACCCTCCCCCGCGAAGAAGAAGAGGGCTGTGGTGCCGGTGGAGGCGGCAGCCTGGAGGAACTAGCCTCCGCGTTTGATGAATAAGTACGCCCCCCCAAGGAGGCGACACGAGCGCGTTTGAAGTCACGCGCAGCTTGCTCGACCGTAGTGGGAGCGGGGATGGTGGGGGTAGGTTCACGTTGAAGATCATCGATCTTCCGGAGGGCACGACGGAGGTCGTAGGAGGTGTCCTCGAGATCACGCTCGAGACGGCTGATACGACGACGTAGGTCGTCGTAAGGAGTACGTTTGATGAGACGCGCGGTCTCATCAGCCAAAGTAACGATAGCAGGCATGATACCTGCGTCGGACAAGGCCATGCCTTGGGAGAGATGAAGCGCGTAAGACGCGCACTGGTCACAAGCGCCGTGATGGCGCAATAAAGGAAACTGGGGGTGGCATTCCCAGTACGGGCAGGAACGTTTGTCCCGGCGGGGCTCATACTCGAGGGACGACGAGCGTGAGGGTGATCGTGGCCGTTTCTGGCCACTGCTGACCGTACGCAGACTGCGTCGGTCGACGGGGGACGGGGAGTACGATCGTGATGGCGAACCATCGTGAGGCGCGTCGGAACGCGCGGGGGATCTGCCTCGCCGGGGCGAGGGAGATCGGGACGGGGTGGGGCTAATAGAGCCTTGTGGGCTCGGGGGTTCTCTGCGACGGTGATCGCGGTGGGACATTGTATCTACTAGAACGTTATGAGCGTTAGAGAAAAAGAAAAAGAAGAAGAAGAAGACGGAGTATTGTAAAAAGAAAATCACGTGATCAGTAAAGTTAATGCACGTGAAACGGTGAAAGTGTGATCGGAGGAAAGTATATACTCTAATTAAATTTGGTAACTATGCTGTGCTCGAGGCCGACGGTATTATTGACGGTATTATTTTTATTTTTATCTTTTGTTTGTTTTTATTTTTGTTTTTTCTGACTTGTCCGTTTGCTTCCGGTAGTAGTCTCCCGACTACGTTTAACCACTTAGTGGTTACCGTACGCCTACGCGTACTATTTCGCCCTTCGGGGCAGCTGGCGTATACTTTGTACGCCCTGGAGCTCGAGGTACCTGTCGAGGGCCTCAAGCTCCTTACAATTAGACACCGGCTCCCATGTCGTGTCTCCGAGGTTCCATCTCACAAGGAACTCTACCTTGTTATTCGTCCACCGGTGAGCCGTTATCTCATCTACTAACCACTCCTCTTCGTCGGTCATACCGACATCGTAGAACGCGTGCGCGTCACGCCTCGGGAACAGAACATCATCGTTCTGTTCGTATCTGCGCAGTAACCCGACGTGGAACGTTGGGTGTATGCGCCGCTGGCGCAATTGTTCTGGCAGGTCCAGAGTGTAGGTGTCGTTCGCGCTGTCACAGCGCAACACTTTCATCGGACCGATGAATTTTGGCACGAGCTTTCGTGCACGTCCCTTCGGAACGCTCAGGTTCTGAGTAGAGAGATATACGAGGTCCCCCTCTCGAAGGCTGAAGCCTTCCTTTCGTTTCTTATTCGCATGGTACGTCTGTATTACCCTGCTTTCAATGATGGCGTCATGGGCCATCTCAAGATTTTCTAACGCTTGTTTTACGAAGGTCTTTACTCCCGGTGCCGTTGAGGGCGTCCCCCCTCTGACTCGTTGCATTACTTCGGGCATGTACCCGTAATTTAACTCGAAGGGTGCGAACCCTGTCGAGCTACTTATGCTCGAGTTGATCGCGAACTCGACCATTGGCATCTTTGATGTCCAATCCGTCTGGTCTGGTCGGACCATGGCTCGTAGCATCTGCGCTACATTCCTTATCGCTCGTTCAGACGCTCCGTCTGTTTGTGGATGGAACGCCGTCGACATTAGGAGTTTCGCTCCCAACATTCTGTGCGTTTCGCGCCAGAAAGTCGACGTGAACTTCGCGTCTCGATCTGAGACTATCGTCTCTGGTAGTCCGTGTAGTCGGACGACTTCCCGTATGAACATCCCCGCGAGCTCTGACGCTCGTATCGTCGTAGTCACCGGTACTAGGTGTACCATCGACGTTAGACGGCACAGGACCACCCACAGGTAGTCGTGCCCGTCGCTCGGTGGGAAAGGTCCCACAAAGTCCATTGCTATCGACCCCCAGGGTCTTCGCGGCACAGGCAGACTGTGCAATAGACCCTTCGGTCGTTGATTGTCGTTCTTTGTCGTCTGACATATCGGACATGTTCGACAAA
The DNA here is from genome assembly GCA_024613165.1 of Pisolithus albus. Classification (NCBI taxonomy): domain Eukaryota; kingdom Fungi; phylum Basidiomycota; class Agaricomycetes; order Boletales; family Pisolithaceae; genus Pisolithus; species Pisolithus albus. The sequence goes on from JANFAB010000134.1 coordinate 121,000, forward strand.
ACTTGTCCACCTCCCGGCCGAGCTTCGGCCACCAATACCATCTGCGGATATAATCCGCTGTCCTCTGGGATCCAAAATGTCCCAGCGTCCTGTGCGCTTGATCGATTACCCTGGCGATAGTATCATCGCCGTCGTACTTTGCATGGGGAAGGCATAGCACCTTCTCTCCTCCACGATTTCTCGTGTATAGAAGGCCATCTTCCCCTTCGAATTGAGGATAGTGTGACGGCTGTGCCATCACTTTCGCGAGTACAGGATCGTTTCTATATCCTGCGCGGATAGCGTTCAGGAAGCCTGGTGCTTCTCCAAATGTTATTGGGGAGGCTTTAGAGGCCTCGGCAGATTCGAGTATCGTAGGGTCTTCCTGCGCACTTGCGCTAGGGGATTCCTTGTTACTCTGATCTGCGGCTGAGGCCATCTCTTTAGCCTCTTCATATCTTTTCTCGACCTTTTCTTTCAACCGGTTACTCTTCCGAGGGGTACTTCCCTCTCTCATCGCTGATAACTTCAGCTCTCGCCACCTGTCTTGAGGGAGGTCGTCCCCCTCTGGGTCCAAACGTATATCTGCGTCGGCCCATTCGACTTCATCATCGGAGGCTACGTCCCCTCCTTCTTGCTCGTAGTAACGAGAAAGGCAATCTGCTACGCGGTTCTCCGCGCCTTTTGCATAGACGATGTTTGCGTCGAATCGTGACATGTAGTCCAACCAGCGGACTTGTCGACTCGACAGTTTTCGTTGGGTTTTGAGGTACCCCAACGCCTCATGATCGGTGACGATCGTAAACTTGAAGCCAAGGAGTTTATCCTCCCACTTCAAGAGCGCTTCGATTATTGCGAGAGTTTCTCGCTCGAATGTTCGATAATTCTGTTGAGCATCGCTCAACTTTTTCGACATAAATCCTGCTGGTCGGCAGGTTTTCCAGTCGGGCCCTTGCCCGTATAACGCACCCACTCCATAGAGTGATGCATCACACACGAGCCATATTGGCTCTTCTTTTCGCGGATCAATAGGCCGCAGGATCGGATACTTGCACGCAAGATCCTTGATCACTTGGAAGCACCTGTCGTGGATTTCCCTCCACTGAAACGGATGTTCGTTCCGTTGTATACCAGTCAGGGGCGTAGTATACGCCGATATGTCTGGCATAAACTGTGCTAGATACTCTACTAGTCCTACGAACCTTTGGACTTCGTTTAGGTTCTTCGGAGTCCTCCAGCTCCTGATTCGAGACATTTTGTCTCTGTCGGCGTGGACGCCCTTAGCGTCTATGATGTGCCCTAGGCAGTCCAATTTTTCTGCATAAAGGTCGCACTTCTCCTTCTCAAGGTAGAAGTCGGCCTTTTCTAGTGTTTCAAACACTATCCTGAGGTGTCGTTCGTGATCCTCAATTGTGTCGCTAAAGATGAATATATCATCGAGATAGACGTATACAAAACGTCCTATGTGATCTCTGAAGATCACTGTCATAAGGCGTTGAAACGTCGCAGGGGCGTTACAATCTCCCTGCTGCATTACTTGACTCAAGAAGGTCCCATATATCGTCGAGAAGGCCGTCTTCCAGACGTCTTCGGGTTCTATACGAACTTGTTCGTATGCGTTTGATAAATCGATCTTTGAGCGATACCTCGCTCGCGCTACGTCCATTCGTATCTGGTCCTGATCCGGGAAGGGGGTGACGTCCTTCACAGTATTTTCGTTTCTCTTGCGGCAGTCAATGACTGTCCGCAGCTTTCCATTTTTCTTCGGGATGCATAGCATCGGAGCAGCCTGTGGGACGCTTTTCAGCACCCACCATTCTGCATCCGTATACAGTCGGATTTTATCCGACAACTGTTGTTTAAGCGCGTCAGCGCACCGTGGCAGGTGATACGCGTACTGCTTCCTTTCGTCTATCAGGGGGATCCTGTGGTTTACCTCCCGTAGTGGAGGCAGTTTCGGGATCACCCCGCTAAGCCTGTGCTTATACCGTTCGAACCATTGGTTCCGTAACTGAGGTATATCCTCATTGCTCAACAATTTTTTTGGCTTTATTATTGCGAGATGTTCCTCGCTTTTCGTTGAGCCCCTTGGCTCTTTTACTCCATCGGATCCCCTCCCCCCTTTAGAGCCCTCGCGAGACTGAGGCCTCGCAGGGCGCGAGAGTCAATGCTTAGGACGGGATTTACCCGTCATCAGAGCCTCCGGCTCTGTGAGAAGAGGCACGCATTCCGCTGCTATCTGTATCGTCTTCTCTGCGAAGTTTAAGATCGCTTTAGTTTGTCTTAGGAAGGGGATTCCTATTATACAATCGTAGCGGTCAATATTCGCTACATCGAAGTATATCTCTACTTCATAGTTTCCAATGCGCATTGTGGATATTCCACCATGAGTAATCTTCGACCGGCTGCCTATGCAGCCTAATTGCAGCGTCAGCTGCTGTTCGAGGGGAAAAACCCTCATCTTCGTGACCTTGGCGAATGCCGGGCTCACGAAATTACCCGTACTCCCGGTGTCTATCATCGTATACGCGGTACATCCGTTAATTATGCTTTGCAACGTTGCGCACGTTCGCAACTCAGGACTTATTTTGGGACGAGATCCCACTACATTATTCGTATGCATAGCATACCGAAACGATCGTGTCAATGACTTCGTCACCGGCTCGATCTTTGCAGCGAGATCCATTGCTGCCAACCGTGCGGTATGACGATATTGTCCTTCGTCGTTCGTGATAATCACATCACCGTGGGGGGTCACCACTATCATATCGTCGGGATATATTCCGACACGGCGATTAGTTTCAGTGGTTCGTTGGAGGCGAACCTCCATTGTTTCCAGTGCTCTTCACACTTCTGGGGCCACGCCACTGCGTTCCCCCAGTATTTCTAATATATCTGCGATCGTCTGAAGCCTGTCGGCTTCCAAGGACCGTATCCGGTCTGCCATGGTTCGCATCGCATAACGCGTGCGATCCATGTTCATTCCGTGTCCCTCCATTTGCGCTCGGTCGCAATCTTCCCAGCCGTGGTCGTACTCCCTACGAGCTAATTGCTCTGGGTATCGCAACGCCACGTTCAACGTAGTGTCTCCGTCGATTGCCGACTCGGATACGTGCTCTATTCTCTGAGCACATTCTCGGCATGAAGGTTCTTCATGGATTGCACCGTAGATGGGAGACCAAATCCATCGATTTCTCGTAGACATAGTATCTACCGCGCTATTAAATTCTATGGCATCCTCCATTTGGGAGTCCATATCTTCGTCTGCTATCCTCAGAGACGCACTCCACAGAGGTCCCCCTGTACCTCCCATTACCGATGGTTGATATTCCATCGTATTGTCTCGGTTGATCCATACCTTACCCCACAGGGTATTGACTATCACTACGTCGGGATAAATCCCGACGTCACTCTCCGCCATACTTTGGCGGCGTATGTCAAATATGGCATTGTCCAGGTGCTCTTGTAGCTCCTGACTGCGTCCTGGCAGATGTCGCACGTCCTCTCGTGCCAATACCATTTGTCGCAGGGCATTCCTACGATAGCCCTCGCGGACTCTGAGATGGAATGCCATCGTCTGCAGCGCAGCCCGTACGTGATTCGTACTACCATTCGCATCCGAGAGTCGTATGCGGTTTCCTTCTCCTACCCCTCTGTGGTATTCACGCCTAGCGTGTTCTTCCGGTACATTAAGTGCTCGTGCAAGGGACTCATCCCTACTAAGTAGCCCTTCTGCTACATGGTCGACTCGATGTCGACATTCATCGCACGTCCCTTCGTGCACTGCTCCATAAGTTCCGGACCATTCCCACTTTTCCTCCTGAGGTTCTTCTTCGTAGGAGCTTCCTTCATTTGCATCTGGGAAATCACTTCCCGCCTCGGAGACCTGGTCTCCTTTTGACGAGTCTTCGTCATCATGTACAATGCGCATCATAGCGCAAGTTACCTCCTCATCGGAAGCAACAGCTTCATCTTCTTCGTGTATAGCGCCGAAGTATGCGACGGGCTCGTCGTCGTCGTCAATCTCTGAGTACATTTCGTACTCGTCGACGATTTCCACTTCGTCACAGTGTGATCCCTCCTCGTGATCACTAGATTCGTTGTGACCGGGTTCACTTTCAACGACTTTTCCCTCGTCGGGTTCCTCCGACTGATCTTTTACGAGGGTATCGCGTCCCTCTTCCTCTTGGACGTCTACAGCGTATAACCGCGGCTTAACCGCCGCTCTGTTCTTGTCCTTTCGAGGATGAGGGCAATCTGGGGCCATATGGCCCACCTCCGAGCAGTTGAAGCACGTAATCCCCGGCATGAACCTTCGGGGCTGCCGTCCTTTCTGCTGCGAGTCGTCTCGCTCTTTATGATGGTACTTATGGTCACCATCCTTACGGTGGAACTGTCCACCCTTCCTTCCAGCATCAGCGCCTCTTGGCGCAAAGTTCGCCTTACGTCGATATAACGTATTTCCCTTCTGGAAGTACTTATAATTGTCCTTGTTCATGGAGCTACCTGCGCTCCTGTTTCCATGTGGGTGTGAGCCACTTCGTCCCTGGGAGGTCTTCCCTCCAGAGCCGGCGTGGCTCGTTCTCATATGCATATTCACTGCTTTTCTGCGCAGTTTCCATGCGCCTTACTTCTTCGAGGATCTCCTCGATCGTTGAATGCTCTGCGGATATTCCGCGAGCTTCGAATATCGATTTAATTATAGAGTGCGGTAGCCCCCGCAGGAACTTCCTCCTGAACGAGTAGTCGTCCGGAGGCTGCACCATTCGGTGCGCACGACGCTTCAAGTCGTTATAATACGCAAGGGCCCCCTTGTCATATTCGAACCTCGTTCGATCATACTTGTCGGCAGCGTTCTGCGCCGACGCCTCGTGGACAAATCGCTTAAATAGTCCACATATGAGTTCTTCGAAGGTCCAGTGATGTACTTGTCGATTCGGGGAGTCGACCTCTTGGTCATACCATTGGGAGGCTAGACCCTCCAAGTACAACCCAGTGTACAATACGCGATCTTCATCGCGATCAGGACCGGTGACCTTGAATGTACGAAAGTACTTTAATATCTGGCCCAGCCAGTCGTCGAACTTATCCAGGTCATCCTGGCCTCCGTACTTCCCGGGCTTAGGCGGGTTCATCGCCTTCACTTCAGGTCCAACCTGTCCCGTCGGTAGCCCGACTTGTTCCCAGATACGCTGTGCGTATTTGTTTTGCATAAAATCCATGTACCTCGTATTACCTGGGGTGAATCCCCTCAGATAGTTCGGTCGGTTTCCCTGGACGACACGTCGTCCCCCAACTATGGGGATTCTCCCATACCCTCGAGGATCGTCATCGTCCTCTTCGTCCGGATCATCACCGCCAGGGGGTCCTCCTCCTGGAGGGCCACCACCAGGGGGACCACCCCCAGGGAATCCCTGACCAGGGAAGTTTCCCCCATAGTTATTTCCTTCGGGAGGGCCGCCTCCGTCTTCATTTCGGCCGTATATATTCTCGGCCGCTTCATCTCGATCATTTCCTCCAGGGGTATTATCCCTGTTTCCTCCGGCAGCATTTCTGGCTGCATAGTGCGATCTCGAGCCATCTGGTGGAGTATCGCAGCCCCCCGCTCACCTGAGGTTCCCACTTAATGGCTCTTATTAGATTTACTGTTGTGACAGGTGTGTCAGTCTAATTTGACCAGTTTGGCTTCTTTTCCTGCCAGTATGAATAAACATGGAAAAATCCAGTATCTAGCATGAATAAATATGAAAAAAAAGTAGGTACCAAGACATAGTTGCTAGTGTGTCAGTCCAGTACCAATAATCACCAATAATCATACTGTGATAACTGTCACAGCAATGTGGCTGTGTGCATTATAGGTTGACACAGCCACTGAGTGAGGGGTGATTCACAGCCACAGAGAGAGGGGTTCACACAGCCACTTAGTGAGAGGTTCACACAGCCACAGGGGTGGGAAACTGCACAGCCACACCAAAAACAAAAGTTGTAGCCTGGGACGAGAGGATCACAGCAATATGATTACATCAGCGAGATCTTGTTTTTTAGATTAGATATGAGTGAAATACTAAAATTTTCGCGAGTCTTTTCTTTTTTTGCACAGCCACTCCACCTGCAATGTGTGCTTATCTAATCAAAAAGCACAGCCACACTGAAAATGAAAGTTGTAGCCTGAGACGAGAGGATCACGGCAATATGATTACATCAGCGAGATCTTGCTTTTTAGATTAGATATGAGTGAAATACTAAAATTTTCACGAGTCTCTGCTTTTTTTTGCACAGCCACTCCACCTCTGATATGTGCTTATCTAATCAAAAAAGCGCACATGCACAGCCACACTGAAAACAAAAGTTGTAGCCCGGGTTGAGGGGATCACAGCAATATGATTACATCAGCGAGATCTTGTTTTTTAGATTAGATATGAGTGGAATACTAAAATTTTTGCGAGTCTCTGCTTTTTTTGGCACAGCCACTCCACCTGCCATATGTGCTTATGTAATCAAAAAAGCGGACCAGATACCAAGGTTGTTGTTGCTGTACCACTCCTCCCCTCTACTGTATGATACTTTACTGTGTTGCAGCATACTGTTGACATGAAACCTACCCATTTCCACACAGTTTGTATCCCATCCAGTGCTTTCTATGGATGTGAATATAAATAGGGGTAAAAATGCGAACTCTGCTCCCATTAGTGCAGTTCTTGACATATGGACTTGAAAATTTCACCCCACCTTTCCCTTGCATATGACTGTGACCTATCAAAATTACAGACCATAAGCCTCTGTTTTTGTGGAGGCAGAACCAGATCTCCTCCTCCCCAATGTATGTGCTACAGACATGGGCACTGCACCATTTTGGGTATTCTGATCCATTGGGACCATGGAAGATATGTCATACAATGTCCATGTAGAGGGACTTTGGTGGTTTATTTGGTGGAATGGATGTGACACCACCTTGTTGGTTTTTTGGTGCATGGCCACCACACCACACTTCCAAGGGTATCATACCATGTAATGCCATGGGTACATTCTACACATATATAGCTACCCTCATTCAAAGTTTGAAGTCCATCCATCAAGAAATGGGTGAGCTAGAATGAAAATGAGAGCTGGAGAGCGTGGGAAAGTGTGCGATGATTTTAGGAGACTTAAGAAACATATCAAAAACCTGCCATAGCACATTCCCCAGTGGACCTGGCCTCAAGAGGCTGTGGGCAATATGTGTGAGCGCATATCTGACCACTCCAATACCATTTAAAATGTAGTATGATTACTTAAATACTCAAAAATGCGAAAAGTTGGGAGGTTGCATCCCATGTATGAACTGCAAGAGTGAAGCAGGCATCTAGGAGGTTGACACCACCCATCCATGCTGGGCAGGATTGCCGTTGCAGAAATGGTGCAGGAGAGTACAAATTGCCAGTAGGAATCCAGCCATCCACTTATCTTACTAACTACTTCACTCTGTGATGTGCTATGACAAGTTTTTGATATGTTCTTAAGTCTCCTAAAATCATCGCACACTTTCCCATGCTCTCCAGCTCTCATTTTCATTCTAGCTCACCCATTTCTTGATGAATGGACTTCAAACTTTGGGTGAGGGTAGATATATATGTGTAGAATGTGCCCATGGCATTAGCTGGCATGATACCCTTGGAAGTGTGGTGTGGTGGCCATGCACCAAAAAACCAACAAGGTGGCATTACATCCATTCCACCAAATAAACCACCAAAGTCCTTCTACATGGACATTGTATGACATATCTGCCATGGTCCCCACTGATCAGAATACCCAAAAATGTGCAGTGCCCATGTCTGTAGCACATACATTGGGGAGGAGGAGATCTGGTTCTGCTGCCACAAAAACAGAAGCTTATGGTCTGTAATTTTGATAGGTTGTAGTCATATGCAAGGGGAAGGTGGGGTGAAATTTTCAAGTCCATATGTCAAGAACTGCACTAATGGGAGCAGAGTCCGCATTTTTACCCCTATTTATATTCACATCCATAGAAAGCACTGGATGGGATACAAATTGTGTGGAATATGGGTAGGCTGTATGTCAACAGTATGCTGCAACACAGTAAAGTATCACACAGTAGAGGGGAGGAGGGGGCAGCAACAAAACCTTGGTATCTGGTCCGCTTTTTTGATTACATAAGCACATATGGCAGGTGGAGTGGCTGTGCCAAAAAAGCAGAGACTCGCAAAAATTTTAGTATTCCACTCATATCTAATCTAAAAAACAAGATCTCGCTGATGTAATCATATTGCTGTGATCCCCTCAACCCGGGCTACAACTTTTGTTTTCAGTGTGGCTGTGCATGTGCGCTTTTTTGATTAGATAAGCACATATCAGAGGTGGAGTGGCTGTGCAAAAAAAAGCAGAGACTCGTGAAAATTTTAGTATTTCACTCATATCTAATCTAAAAAGCAAGATCTCGCTGATGTAATCATATTGCCGTGATCCTCTCGTCTCAGGCTACAACTTTCATTTTCAGTGTGGCTGTGCTTTTTGATTAGATAAGCACACATTGCAGGTGGAGTGGCTGTGCAAAAAAAGAAAAGACTCGCGAAAATTTTAGTATTTCACTCATATCTAATCTAAAAAACAAGATCTCGCTGATGTAATCATATTGCTGTGATCCTCTCGTCCCAGGCTACAACTTTTGTTTTTGGTGTGGCTGTGCAGTTTCCCACCCCTGTGGCTGTGTGAACCTCTCACTAAGTGGCTGTGTGAACCCCTCTCTCTGTGGCTGTGAATCACCCCTCACTCAGTGGCTGTGTCAACCTATAATGCACACAGCCACATTGCTGTGACAGTTATCACAGTATGATTATTGGTGATTATTGGTACTGGACTGACACACTAGCAACTATGTCTTGGTACCTACTTTTTTTCATATTTATTCATGCTAGATACTGGATTTTTCCATGTTTATTCATACTGGCAGGAAAAGAAGCCAAACTGGTCAAATTAGACTGACACACCTGTCACAACAGTAAATCTAATAAAAGCCATTAAGTGGGAACCTCAGGTGCCCCCGCTCGTTTCCGAACATCTGTTGGATTATATCCGAGTCTCGCCTCGAGAAGTATGCAGGGCGATCTGGCATGTTAGGGGCGAATCCACCCCTTCTGCCGAGGGCGTCAGCTCTTTCGAATGGGAGGTTTTCCCTCCTTACTGGCATTCCTGGCCAGAAATGAGGGATTGTCCCCTCTCTCTTGATCGTAGGTTCGACGTCCGGAGTAGTCGTCCTGCTCGCACTCTTGGCGGCGAGTGCCCGCCTATCACCAGAGTCTGTAGATTTTGACCAAAGGTTGTGGCAAGAGCCACTTAACGATTTACAAGAATCACGGTAACTACCACTGTCCAAATAAGGAAATACCCCTAATGAAAATTGTCGCAGGCAGCCTCTGCTGTCGGAGTTCGAAAACTGCACATTACATAATGTGGCACAGCCACAGTGCGAACCAAAGTTGTAGCCCGGGTTGAGAGGACCACAGATGTATGCTTACATCAGCGAGATCTTTATTTTTGGATGAGATATAAATGGAAAACTAAAATTTTCTTGAGTCTTTTTGGTTTAGTTACACAGCCACAAGACGAGGAGAGTGCACTGCCACACAGGGGAAGGTGGTGCACAGCCACATGGACAGGGTTGTGCACAGCCACACAGGGAAGGGGTTGCACAGCCACATGACAGGGGTAGTGCACAGCCACATGACAGGGGTAGTGCACAGCCACACTGAAAACCAAAGTTGTAGCCCGGAAGAGGATCACGGCAATATGATTACATCAGCGAGATCTTGCTATTTAGATTAGATATGAGTGAAATACGAAAATTTTCACGAGTCTTTTCTTTTTTTGCACAGCCACTCCACCTGCGCGTGTGCTTATCTAATCAAAAAGGCGCACCTGCACAGCCACACTGAAAACAAAAGTTGTAGTCCGGGACGAGAGGATCACAGCAATATGATTACATCAGCGAGATCTTTTTTTTTAGATTAGATATGAGTGGAATACTAAAATTTTTGCGAGTCTCTGCTTTTTTTGGCACAGCCACTCCACCTGCCATATGTGCTTATGTAATCAAAAAGCGGACCAGATGCATGGTTTGTTGTTGCTGCCACCACTTGTCCCTTTCACTGGGTGATATCTCACTGTCTCTAACATATTGTTGACAAGTGATCTACCCATTCCATACACATTTTGGATCCAATCCAATGTTTTTGGACATGGATATGAATAGGGGTAAAAATGCGAAATCTGCTCCCAAACATGCAGTTCTTGACATATGGACTTGAAATTTTCACCCTAGGCCACTCTGGTATATATCTACAGCTTATCAAAATTCCAGACCATCAGCCTCTGTCCTTGTGGAGGTGGAGCCAGATCTCCTCCTCCCCAGTGTATGCATTATACAGATGGGAACTGCAGCTTTCTGGGTAATTTCACCCATTGGTACTGTGGGGGATACATCACACAGTGCCTCTGTGGAAGTACTTGGTGGGTTTATTGGGTAGAATGTGTGTAACACCCCCTTGTTGGTTTTTTGGGAGCATGGCCACCATACCACACTTCCAGGGGTAACATAGCAACTAATACTGTGGGCACATTCTACACCTATATATCTACCTCCATTCAGAGTTTCAAGTTCATCCATTGAGAACTGGAGGAGCTGTAATGAAAATGAGAGCTGGAGAGCGTGGGAAAGTGTGCGAAGATTTTTGAAGAGATAGGAGATCTGACAAAACTTGTCACAGCACACTATCCAGTGGGCCTTGTCTCATGAAACTTTGAGAAATGAGTGTAGGAACATCTCTGAACATCTTTGTACCATTTGAACTGCCATTGAATTACCAAAATACTTCTGAGTGCAAAAATATGGGGGGGTGCATCCTATGTATGAACTGTAGGAGTGAAACAGTCACCTAGGAGGTTGATGCCATGCATACACACTGGGCAGATTGTCCAGTGCAGAAATGGGTCAGGACAGTCTAAATTGCAAGTAGGAAGTCAGCCATGCACTTATCCTACTCATTACATCTCTCTATGGTGTGCTATGACAAGTTTTTGACAGATCTCCTATCTCTTGAAAAATCTTCACCCACTTTCCCACGCCCCAGCTCTCATTTTCCTTCCAGCTCCCCCAGTTCTCAATGGGTGCACTTGAAACTTTGAATGGAGGTAGATATACAGGTGTAGAATGTGCCTATGGTATTAGTTGGTATGTTACTCTTGCAGGTGTGGCATGGTGGCCATGCACCCAAAAAACCAACAAGGTTGTGTTACACACATTCTACCTAATAAACCCCCAAAGTCGTTGTACATAGACACTGGTAGATGTATCTTCCACAGTACCAGTGGGTCAAATTACCCAGAAAGCTGCAGTACCCATCTGTATAATGCATACACTGGGAGGAGGAGATCTGACTCCACCTCCACAAGGGCAAAGGCTGATGATCTGCAATTTTGATAGATTGTAGATATATGCCAGAGCTACTTGGGTTGAAATTTCCAAGTCCATATGTCAAGAACTGCACAATTGGGAGCAGATTTCGCATTTTACCCCCATTCATATCCATGTCCAAAAACATTGGATTGGATCCAAAATGTGTATGGAATGGGTAGATCACTTGTCAATAGTATGCTGCAGTATGGTGAAATACCATCCAATGGAACAGGCAAGTGGTGGCAGCAGCAACAACCCAGGCATGTGGTCCGCTTTTTGATTACATAAGCACATATAGAAGGTGCAGTGGCTGTGCCAAAAAAAGCAGAGACTCGTGAAAATTTCAGTATTCTACATTTATCTCATCCAAAATAAAGATCTTGCTGATGTAAGCATACTCCCATGATCCTCGCAACCCGGGCTACAACTTTGGTTTTCAGTGTGGCTGTGCACTGCCCCTGTCATGTGGCTGTGCACTGCCCCTGTCATGTGGCTGTGCACTGCCCCTGTCATGTGGCTGTGCAACCCCTCCCCTGTGTGGCTGTGCACAACCCTGTCCATGTGGCTGTGCACCACCTTCCCCTGTGTGGCAGTGCACTCTCCTCGTCTTTGTGGCTGTGTAACTAAACCAAAAAGACTCAAGAAAATTTTAGTTTTCCATTTATATCTCATCCAAAAATAAAGATCTCGCTGATGTAAGCATACATCTGTGGTCCTCTCAACCCGGGCTACAACTTTGGTTCGCACTGTGGCTGTGCCACATTATGTAATGTGCAGTTTTCGAACTCCGACAGCAGAGGCTGCCTGCGACAATTTTCATTAGGGGTATTTCCTTATTTGGACAGTGGTAGTTACCGTGATTCTTGTAAATCGCTAAGTGATAGTTGCCGGGCCTATTTGGTCTAAATTAGCTGACACGGCTCCGCCTATACCTTTCTAATTCTTCTGCGTGATGTACGCCGGGGTTTACCCCGTGATTGTCGAAACCTTCGGGGCCATACCCATAGTCCAGCCATTGTTGCTGCAGACTTTCGAGGAAGTCGTTCATAGCCTCGAAGGCCATGCGAGGGTCGATTGGGGCATCCCTCTCACTCGTCTCTCTCCTCGAAGGCTCCTCGCCTTCTTCGAATATCTCAATTGGAGGACTCTGAGTCCTTCGTACTAACACGGGGTCGGAAGACATTCGTGAGTTATCTAGCTCAGTGCGCTGAGGAGTAAGGGGACTCATCGAGTCTCTGGCTGCCTCATTCCCCTCTCTCGCAGCTTGTTCGATGCTGCTCCCCAAAGTCGTTGAGGTATTCAACCCTCCGGGCATATGTGCACCCGGCGCTACAGATCCAGGCTGTCTGGCACTCGTCTCTTGGGAGGCGCGTTCCGGCTGGCGGCTGCCTGTCCTCCGTGTTCCCTTCATTTCTTTGGACCTCAGATGGTCCCTTTTGCTTTCGACGACTATTGTCGTCTAGAGGGGGATCCCCTCCGTCGGGCGGCTTGCTCTGGCCCGACTTTACTGCGCGAGCATATGCATGGGTAGCCGTGCGGCTCATTGCAAATACTTTGACGAGAGTTCACAAAATTGTAAGGTTGGCTTGCCTTAGTTCACACCCGCGAACTGTACCGTATGGTATTCACAGTGTAAAATTTAAGACAAATTATGTCCTTAAAGTGACTACGACGACTTTTTATATACTAGACATGCAGGCATGTGATACCGGAGTATCACATGCCTGCGGATGATTACAGACATCTAAATTAGGGCACGGCCCCTAACAAATACACGGATTGGGCAGCATTCACGAAGGCGGTGAAGGATGTAAACACGACGAAGCTGAAGCAGGAGGAGAGAGGACATAGAGGAAAGGAAAAGAAATGAGGAGGCGAGGGATCAGAAGCTACTCCAAAGAATGGAGGCGGTGAAACAAGCAGCAACAGCAGACCTAACGGCGCAGTTGCAACGCTAACAATAGGGCAAGTAGCTGTGTCCTGCCCCACCCCACGGGCAACGCCCCCGACAATGCCTTCAGTGACAAGGTTCTCCCTTCAACAAACCCCACGGCGTGGCTTGTCGTACGCACTGCCGACGGAGGAAGCTAAGGAAATGGTACGAACGGCACTGGAGCAGTTCCCTCACCAACAAGCGGAGAAGAAGGTCAAAAGAGATACTCAGCGCAACTCACTGCATGGACGGCAAAGCATGGGGAGACAACGCGAATCACAGAGCACATGCCATACCCCCTCAGGCCAGGAACAGCCGCAATATGCTCAGGGGAATGCTTCAGGTGTGGTTCTCATGGACATGGAAGCAGAAACTGCCCCATTCCAGAAGGAGACCCAGCAAGATTAAGCCGCAACGAAACAGCATGGAGGGCGCTATGCAACAGGACTTTGGGGCCATTCAATAAGAACACCGCATACCACGTCAGACTCGTAGCACTAGACGATCAGGGAAACGAAGCAGGGTCGCTGTGAAGGACAGCACAACGACCCCAGAGCTTGACGTATCTACGGTAGCGTCACACAACTTGCATGTACAACGCATCGAACCTGGCATTATCGATCTGTACTCCGCAGTGCAAGAAATGCAACACAGTAGACTGGATGCAACGAGCAAACCTGTCCTGTTCGTACACCCAATCACGCTCAAAAACCAGGATGGTACAAAAGTACAGCTACGTGCATTGTTCGACGATGGAGCCATGACCGGCGCGATGGCACTGTCTACGTTCAACGAAGTCAAGCATATGTTAAAGGGATGGCAACCATCGAAACAAGCGCTACAAATGGCAAATGGAGTAGTCGTCCCATCAGAGGCAACATGGACGGGGACGATCAGCATCGAAGGGGCCGAAGTCACTGGAACCTTCGAAGTCTTCGACAGCGCAGGTGGATGGTCCTTCCTCTTCGGAAAACCATTGCTCAAGATGTTCAAGGCAGTCCACAACTATGCGACGGAGAAGTAACAATCACAGATGGTAAACAACCACAACGCTGCAAAACCAATTCTGCTACAGGCAGAACAAGGAATAAAGGGGTATACGAAACAAGCAAGGTAGACCCCACAGATGAAGGAGACTGCTAACATTTTCACCAGGCAAACGAACCCATTATTCGTGCCAAAACGAGTCGAATACATCCTGCAGATGTCAAGATAGGCGAAGGCCTGACAGCAGGTGAAAGGGAAGAGGTCAACCAATTACTGACAGAATTTGCAGACAGTTCGCATGCACACTCAGTGAAGTCTGCCGATACCAGGCGCGAAATTGACTTGAACATCAAGGACGATGTAACCTTCCACACCACAGTCCGCCAGAGACCGATGAATGCCCCGCAAAGGCAATTCA